>JZKD02S2011403.1:0-24791 GCA_000966675.3 Picea glauca
TTCTGACAAAGAAAAGATCACCTTCGCACTCCTTAAAGCTCTCCCTCATGTCAAACATTGGTGGGAAACTTACTGGGAGAAAAGTTCCACAGAGGAGTCTGGAATATATGGGGTCAAGCCCACTTGGGATTTTTTTGTGGATGCAATAAAGGAGCAGTATTACCCTGTTGGAAACTATGAGGACCAGTACATGAGATGGACCACACAGCGGCAAGAGATGGGCCAAGCAGTTCCGGAGTTCACCAATACCTTCCATACCTTGCACACCAAGCTAGGTATCAAAGACTTTGAACGACATTTGGTTCTTAAATATCGTGGGGCTCTACACAGATACATCCAAACTGAAATGGATTTTTTGGACATCTCATCACTCGATGCTGCTTATTGATATGCTGTTAAAATCGAGCAGAAATTTAAGCACCAGAATAAATGGGATTTTGGGTATACAAATATGCAACACCCAAAGTATGAAAAAGATGGCCATAGCAAACAGTCTCCCAAAAACCAATCCAATCCACATGAAAAGAAGGGTCACGGGAAGACAAAGAAGGACACCAGAAAATGGTGTGATTTCCACAAAATCCCCTGGCACAACACTGATGAATGTCACTCAAAACAGTCAATTGTGTTCGAGATCAAAGACAACGAACTGAACCTTGATTTAGAATCTGATTCTAAAAATACTGGTAAAGGACAGATCATTGACGCAGACCCCACTGCTATTGTCGCGACAGCAGCAATTCAACCAGAAGAACCAACAGATCCTAAAGAGGGGGAGTGCCTTTTTCATTCATAGATGTGGGTGGAGGGGACCCCACTGCATTTTATTGTTGATAGTGGAAGCCAAAAGAACCTCATCTCAGCAGAGGTCGTCAAACAGTTGGGACTGTCGACAACACCACACCCGCAGCATACAACATCGGGTGGCTTCACCAAGGTCGAGATCTTCATGTCAACCAGCAATGTCAATTTTCATACAGCATCCAACCCTTCAAGGATGAGGTATTATGTGATGTTTCCCCACTAGATGTATGTTATTTTCTCTTGGGCCAACCATATATGTGGAAGCGCCATGTTGTTTATGAGTCTCGACCCCGTAGTGTTATTGTTTCTTGGGAGGGTCATCTCTACAGAATACCAGAGGTAGTTCTGACTATTGTTCCACCTAAAAAGTGTTGCAAGGTAGTATCTCATACTGCAAAATTCAGCTTCTTCACAATCTGTTCAAAAGGGGAACAGAAGGACATTGCAACCACTACAGCTTCACCCCCAGCACCTTCTATCCAACAGAAGCAGGTCAACAAGGTTGAAACAAAGTGAAAAGATTCCTTCTGCACACTGTCCTCTCATGTAGCCTGACTTGTTGAATAGCCTCAGCCTCAACAGGTTCGTGACAGACTTCCACAAACTGAGCAACGCGACGTCTCCAGCAAGGCAAGCATCTCACCAAGATGCAGATTTAGCAAATGGTTTTCCCTCTCCCCTGGGAACTCAACGCAATGGAGACCATTTCTTCCTAAGGAGGGAGTATTTATCTAGGTGGATATCGGTGGCCACCCACCTTTTATAACTAGCTCAAAACAATTTTCTGGCAAATTTGGCAATTTATTATTTTAAGCAGTTTTTAACTTCTGGGGCCATTTTGAGGGCCCAAATGAAGGTTTTTAAATATAGAGATTCTCAATAATATTTGAATGCATAATTGAGCCCCCAAAATGAATCTCCTTGATGATACCTTTCCAACGATCTATCATACGCCTAAAACGGAGATCGTATGAAAAATTTAGGACCTCAGGAAGTTGATGTACTAACTTACCCAAACGGGGCCCACATGACTTTTGGCGCTTCATCTCCTAGGGTTAGGTTTTTGGATGTCTAGGGTTTTTGGCATAATAAACGGGAGTTTGGGTATATAAATATCCAACAACCAAAGTATGACAAAGACGGCCATAGCAAACAATCTCTCGAAAACCAATCCAAGCCACATGAAAAGAAGGGTCACGGGAAGACAAAGAAGGACATTGGAAAATAGTGTGATTTCCACAAAATCCCCTAGCACAACACTGATGAATGTTGCTCAAAACATTCATTTGTCGCTAATATCAAAGACAGGGAGTCGAACCCTGATTCAGAATCTGATTCTGAAAATACTGGTAAATGACATATCATTGACGCATACCCCATTGCTATTGTCATGACCGCAGCAGATCAGCCAGAAGAACCAACAGATCCTTAAGAGGGACAGTGCCTTTTTCATTCACATATGTGGGTGAAGGGGACCCCATTTCATTTTATTGTTGATAGTGGAAGCCAGAAGAACCTCATCTCAGTAGAGGTCGTCAAACAGTTGGGACTGTTGACAACACCACACCCGCAGTCATACAACATCGGGTGCCTTCGCCAAGGTTGAGATTTTGTGTCAACCAGAAATGTTGATTGTCATGCGGCATCCAGCCCTTCAAGGATGAGGTATTATGTGATGTTTCCCCACTAGATGTTTGTGATGTTCTCTTGGGCCAACCATATATATGGAAGCACCATGTTGTTTTTGAGTCTCAACCTCGTAGTGTCATTGTTTCTCTGGTGGGTCATCTCTAAAGAATACCAGAGGTAGTTCTAACTACTGTTCCACCTAAAAAGTACCGCAAGGTAGTATCTCATACTGCAAAATTCATCTTCTTCACAATATGTTCAAAAGAGGAAGAGAAGGACACTGCAACCACTACAGCTTCGCCCCAAGCACCTTCTATCCAACAAAAGCAGGTTGACAAGGTTGCATCAAAGCGCAAAGATTCCTTATACACACTGTCCTCTCATGTATCCCAACTTTTTGAATAGCCTCAACCTCAACATGTTCATGACAGACTTCCACAAACTGAGTAGCGCGACGTCTCCAGCAAGGCAAGCAGCTCACCAAGATGCACATTCAACAAATGTTTTTCCCTCTCCCTCGAGAACTCAACACAATGGAGACCATTACTTCCTGATGAGGGAGGATTGATCTAGGTGGATATCAGTGGCCACCCACCTTTTCCGACTGGCTCAAAACAGTTTTCTGGCAAATTTGGCAATTTACTATTTTTAGCTTTCTTTAACTTTTAGGGCCATTTTGAGGGCCCAAATGACGGTTTTTAGAGATCAAGGTTCTCAATTATTACTGAATTCATACTTGATCCCCAAAATAAATCTCCTCRATGATACCTTTCCAACGAGCTATCATATKCCTAAAACGGAGATAGTATGCAAAAGTTACAACCTCGGGAAGTTGATATATTAACTTACCCAAATGGGGCCCACATGACTTTTGGAAGTTCATCTYCTAGGGTTAGGTTTTTGGATGTCTATGGTTTTTGGCATTCCTGTTTRTTGTAAAAAGGCATTATGAGCCTCATTGTAATCATCTTCTTGTGAATGCAAGTAGYCGTGACATCTCTTCTCACAGATAAGCTGCCACCATTCTAGTGAGTCTTTCACTCTGTATTTTTATAGCCTATGTACATTTCTTTCATTAATAGAAATAGTGTATTACTATATATCYGTGTTTATGGTTTCATATATGATAMATTTATGTTATATTATTGAATATTTGTGATATCTCTATGCATTTCTTTATTATATCTCTGATCTCATTTCACGACGAAAATAATMTGGATCAGTGGTATCAGAGCAGGATGTTCTTGATCATTTTTTCAGTGCATGTCCCCGACGAGGTCCGAGTATATCAAGTTGGGTATCGAGCTTGTCTCTCTTGAATACAATCGCTCTCGTGCACCCAAGAAACCCTAAATGGTGGAAGAAAAGAAAAATGGCGGAGCATACGATCCTATCAGTCTGTTGCTTGAGCAAGCTCTCACGCAACAGAGGGACAAAATGATGGAGACTTTTTCCCACATCCTTCAATGCCTGTCGATAGCAACGGGTGCATCTTCATCAAGCGGACATTTTAGAAGCACTTCTCCTTTCAAGGTACAATTTAATTTTTATATTCTTGTATTTGAAGGACAGATAGATGCAGAAGACCTAGAAAAATGGTTAACTCTGCTAGAAGGTTACTTCTCTGCTCACAATTTTTCGAAAAAGAAAATATCACCTTCGCACTCCTTAAATCTCTCCCTCATGTCAAACATTGGTGGGAAACTTACTAGGAGCAAAGTTCCACAAAGGAGTCTAGAATATATGGGGTCGAGCCCACTTGGGATTTTTCTGTGCATGCGGTAAAGGAACAGTATTACCTTGTTGG
This sequence comes from Picea glauca, assembly GCA_000966675.3. Lineage (NCBI taxonomy): Eukaryota > Viridiplantae > Streptophyta > Pinopsida > Pinales > Pinaceae > Picea > Picea glauca. Next base: position 4,241 of record JZKD02S2011403.1, read on the forward strand.
AAACTATGAGGACCAATACATGAGATGGACCACACTACAGTAAGAGAGGGGCCAAGCAGTTATGTATTTCACCAATACCCTTCATACCTTGCGCACCAAGCTAGGTATCAAAGACTCTTAACGACATTTGGTTTTGAAATACCGTGGGGTTCTACACAGATACATCCAAACGAAAATGGATTTTCTGGACATCTCATCACTCGGTGTTGCTTACCGATATGATGTTAGAATCAAGCAGAAATTTAAGCACCAGAATAAATGAGAGTTCGGGTCTGCAAATATACAACAACCAAATTATGACAAAGATGGCCATAGCAAACAGTCTAATAAAAACTAGTCCAAGGCACATGAAAAGTAGGGTCACAAGAAGACAAAGAAGGACACCAGAAAATGGTGTGATTTCCACAAAATCCCCTAGCACAACACTGATGAATGTCACTCAAAATAGTCATTGGTGGTCGAGGTCAAAGACAAAGAGCCGAACCCTGATTCTGAAAATACTAGTAAAGGACAGATCATTGATGCAAACCCCGCTGCTATTGTCGTGACTGCAGCAATTCAACCAGAAGAACCAACAGATCCTGAAGAGGGGGAGCACCTTTTTCATTCACAAATGTGGGTAAAGGGGACCTTGCTACATTTTATTGTTGATAGCGGAAGCCAGAAGAACCTCATCTCAGAAGAGGTCGTCAAACAGTTGGGACTATTGACAAAACCACACCCGCAGCCATACAACATTGGGTGGATTTTCCAAGGTCAAGATCTTCATGTCATCCAGCAATGTCGATTGGCATATGGCATCCATCCCTTCAAGGATGAGGTATTATTTAATGTTTCCCCACTAGATGTTTATGATGTTCTCTTGAGCCAACCAAATATGTGGAAGCGCCATGTTGTTTATGAGTCTCAACCCAGTAGTGTCATTGTTTCTCTGGGGGATCACGAGGTAGTTCTGACTACTGTTCCACCTAAAAAGTGCCACAAGGCAGTATCTCATACTGCAAAATTCAACTTCTTCACAATCTATTCAAAAGGGGAACAGAAGGACACTGCAACCACCACAGCTTTGCCCCAAGCACCTTCTATCCAACAGAATCAGGTCGGTAGGTTGAAGCAAAGCGCAAAGACTCCTTCTACACACTGTCCTCTCATGTAGCCTGACTTGTTGAATATCCTCAGCCTCAATAGGTTTGTGACAGATTTCCACAAACTTAGCAACGCGACATCTCCAGAAAAGCATGCAACTCACCAAGATGCAGATTCAACAAACGCTTTTCCCTCTCCCCCGGGAACTCAACGCAATGGATACCATTGATTCCTAAGGAGGGAGGATTGATCCAGGTGGATGTCAGTGGCCACCCACATTTTTTGACTGGCTCAAAACAATTTTCCGGAAAATTTGGCAATTTACTATTTTTAGAGGTTTTTAACTTCCGGGGTCATTTTCAAGGGCCAAATGAAGGTTTTTTGAGATAGAGGTTCTCAATGATAGCCAAATACATACTTTATCCCCTAAAATAAATTTTCTCAACAATACCTTTCCAACGATCTATCATACACCTAAAACGGAGATTATATGCAAAAGTTACGACCTCGGGAAGTTGATGTACTAACTTACCCAAACAGGGCCCACATGAATTTTGGCGCTTCATCTCCTAGGGTCAATTTTTTGGATGTCTAGGGTTTTTGGCATTCCTTTTTATTGTAAAAAGGTCTTTCGAGCCTCATTGTAATCATCTTCTTGCAAATGCGAGTAGCCATCACATCTCTTCTCAGAGATAAGTTGCCATCATTCTAGCAAATCTTTCACTCTGTATTTTTACAATCTATGTACATTTATTTCATTAATAGAAATTGTGTATTATTGTATATAAGTGTTTATGGTTGCATCTCTGATACATTTCTATTATATTATTGAATATCTGTGATATCTCAATGCATTTCTTTATTATATATCTGATCTCATTGCATGCCGAAAATAATCTAGATCAGTGGTATCAGAGCAGGTTGTTCTTGATTATTTTTTCAGTGCATGTCCCCGACAAGGTCCAAGTATAGCAATTTGGGTCTCGATCTTGTCACTCTTGAATAAAATCTCTCTCACACACCCAAGAAACACTCAATGGTGGAAAAAAAGAAAAATGACAAAGCAGACGATCCTATCATTCTATTGCTTGACAAATCTCTCACGCGACAGAGGGACGGAATAATGGAGAATTTTTCCCACATCCTTCAACACCTGCCAATAGCAACAGGCTCATCTTCATCAAGAGACCACTTTGGAAGAACCTTGCCTTTCAAGGTACAAGTTAATTTTGATATTCTTGTATTTGAAGGACAGATAGATGCAGAAGCCCTAGAAAAATGGTTAACTCTGCTAGAAGGTTATTTCTCTGTTCACAATTTTTCCGACAAAGAGAAGATCACCTTCGCACTCCTTAAAGATCTCCCTCATGTCAAACATTGGTGGGAAACTTACTGGGAGAAAATTTTAACAGAGGATTATGGAATATATGGGGTTGAACCCACTTGGTATTTTTTGTGGATGTGGTAAAGGAACAGTATTACCCTATTGGTAACTATGAGGACTAGTACATGAGATGGACCGCACTGCGGCAAGAGAGGGGCCAAGCAGTTCCAGAGTTCACCAATACCTTCCATACCTTGCGCACCAAGCTAGGTATCAAAGACTTTGTATGACATTTGGTTCTGAAATATCGTGGGGCTCTACATTGATACATCCAAACTGAAATGGATTTTCCGGATATCTCATCACTTGGTGCTACTTATCGATATGTTGTTAAAATCGAGCAGAAATTTAAGCACTAGAATAAATGGGAGTTCGGGTTTGCAAATATTCAACAACCAAAGTATGACAAAGANTTTATTGTTGATAGCGGAAGCCAGAAGAACCTCATCTCAGAAGAGGTCGTCAAACAGTTGGGACTATTGACAAAACCACACCCGCAGCCATACAACATTGGGTGGATTTTCCAAGTTCAAGATCTTCATGTCATCCAACAATGTCGATTGGCATATGGCATCCATCCCTTCAAGGATGAGGTATTATTTAATGTTTCCCCACTAGATGTTTGTGATGTTCTCTTGAGCCAACCAAATATGTGGAAGCGCCATGTTGTTTATGAGTCTCAACCCAGTAGTGTCATTTTTTCTCTGGGGGATCACGAGGTAGTTCTGACTACTTTTCCACCTAAAAAGTGCCACAAGGTAGTATCTCATACTGCAAAATTCAGCTTCTTCACAATCTATTCAAAAGGGGAACAGAAGGACACTGCAACCACCATAGCTTTGCCCCAAGCACCTTCTATCCAACAGAATCAGGTCGGTAGGTTGAAGCAAAGCGCAAAGAATCCTTCTACACACTGTCCTCTCATGTAGCCTGACTTGTTGAATATCCTCAGCCTCAATAGGTTTGTGACAGATTTCCACAAACTTAGCAACGCGACATCTCCAGCAAAGCATGCAACTCACCAAGATGCAGATTCAACAAACGCTTTTCCCTCTCCCTCGGGAACTCAACGCAATGGATACCATTGATTCCTAAGGAGGGAGGATTGATCCAGGTGGATATCAGTGGCCACCCACCTTTTTTGACTGGCTCAAAACAATTTTTCGGAAAATTTGGCAATTTACTATTTTTAGAGGTTTTTAACTTCCGGGGTCATTTTCAAGGGCCAAATGAAGGTTTTTTGAGATAGAGGTTCTCAATGATAGCCAAATACATACTTGATCCCCTAAAATAAATTTTCTCAACAATACCTTTCCAACGAGCTATCATACACCTAAAACGGAGATTATATGCAAAAGTTACGACCTCGGGAAGTTGATGTACTAACTTACCCAAACAGGGCCCACATGAATTTTGGTGCTTCATCTCCTAGGGTAAATTTTTTGGATGTCTAGGGTTTTTGGCATTCCTTTTTATTGTAAAAAGGTCTTTTGAGCCTCATTGTAATCATCTTCTTGCAAATGCGAGTAGCCATCACATCTCTTCTCAGAGATAAGTTGCCATCATTCTAGCAAATCTTTCACTCTGTATTTTTACAATCTTTGTACATTTATTTCATTAATAGAAATTGTGTATTATTGTATATAAGTGTTTATGGTTGCATCTCTGATACATTTCTATTATATTATTGAATATCTGTGATATCTCAATGCATTTCTTTATTATATATCTGATCTCATTGCATGCCAAAAATAATCTAGATCAGTGGTATCAGAGCAGGTTGTTCTTGATTATTTTTTCAGTGCATGTCCCCGACAAGGTCCAAGTATAGCAATTTGGGTCTCTATCTTGTCTCTCTTGAAGAAAATCTCTCTCTCACACCCAAGAAACACTCAATGGTGGAAAAAAAGAAAAATGACAAAGCAGACGATCCTATCATTCTATTGCTTGACAAATCTCTCACGCGACAGAGGGACGAAATAATGGAGAATTTTTCCCACATCCTTCAACACCTGCCAATAGCAACAAGCTCATCTTCATCAAGAGACCACTTTGGAAGAACCTTGCCTTTCAAGGTACAAGTTAATTTTGATATTCTTGTATTTGAAGGACAGATAGATGCAGAAGCCCTAGATAAATGGTTAACTCTGCTAGAAGGTTATTTCTCTGTTCACAATTTTTCCGACAAAGAGAAGATCACCTTCGCACTCCTTAAAGATCTCCCTCATGTCAAACATTGGTGGGAAACTTACTGGGAGAAAATTTTAACAGAGGATTATGGAATATATGGGGTTGAACCCACTTGGTATTTTTTGTGGATGTGGTAAAGGAACAGTATTACCCTATTGGTAACTATGAGGACTAGTACATGAGATGGACCGCACTGCGGCAAGAGAGGGGCCAAGCAGTTCCAGAGTTCACCAATACCTTCCATACCTTGCGCACCAAGCTAGGTATCAAAGACTTTGTATGACATTTGGTTCTGAAATATCGTGGGGCTCTACATTGATACATCCAAACTGAAATGGATTTTCCGGATATCTCATCACTTGGTGCTACTTATCGATATGTTGTTAAAATCGAGCAGAAATTTAAGCACTAGAATAAATGGGAGTTCGGGTTTGCAAATATTCAACAACCAAAGTATGACAAAGANGAATTCTTGAGCCCCCAAAATGAAACTCCTCGATGATACCTTTTGAATGAGCTATCAAACACCTAAAACTAAGATCGTATGCAAAAGTTATGACCTCGGGAAGTTGATGTACTAACTTACCCAAACGGGGCCCACATGACTTTCGACGCTTCATCTCCTAGGGTTAGGTTTTTGGATGTCTAGGGTTTTGGGCATTCTTGTTTATTGTAAAAATGTCTTTCAAGCCTCATTGTAATCATATTCTTTCGAATGTGAGTAGCCATCACATCTCTTCTTAGAGATAAGTTGCCACCATTCTAGCGAGTCTTTCACTCTGTATTTTTACAGTCTCTATACATTTCTTTCATTAATAGAAATCATGTATTACTGTATATCTATGTTTAAGGTTGCATATTTGATACATTTATTTTATATTGTTGAATATTTTCGATATCTCTATGCATTTCTTTATTATATCTCTGATCTCATTTCGTGCCGAAAATAATTCGTATCGGTGGTATCAGAGCAGGTTGTTCTTGATCATTTTTTTAGTGCATGTCACTGATGAGTTTCAAGTATAGAAAGTTGGGTCTCGAGCTTGTCTCTCTTGAATACAATTTCTCTCGCACACCCAAGAAACCCTCAATGGCAGAAAAAGAGAAAAACGACAGAGCAGATGATCATATCAGTCTGTTTCTTGAGCAAGCTCTCACGCGAAAAAGGGACAAAATGATGGAGAGTTTTTCGCACATCCTTCAATACCTATCGATAGAAATAGATGCATCTTCATCAAGCGGCCACTTTGGAAGCACCTCACCTTTCAAGGTACAAGTTAATTTTTATATTCTTGTATTTAAAGGACAGATAGATGCATAAGCCTAAGAAAAATGGTTAACTCTGCTAGAAGGTTATTTCTTTGTTCACATTTTTTCTGACAAAGAAAAGATCACCTTCGCACTCCTTAAAGATCTCACTCATGTCAAAAATTGGTGGGAAACTTACTGGGAGAAAAGTTCCACATAGGAGTCAAGAATATATGGGGTCGAGCCCACTTGGTATTTTTTTGTGGATGCAGTAAAGGAACAATATTACCCTATTGGCAAATATGAGGACCAGTACATGAGATGGACCACACTGCAGCAAGAGAGGGGCCAATCAGTTTCGGAGTTCACCAATACCTTCCATACCTTGCGCACCAAGATAGGTATCAAAGACTCCGAACGACATTTGGTTCTGAAATACCATGGGGCTCTACACAAATACATCCAAACTGAAATGGATTTTTTGGACATCTCATCACTTGGTGCTACTTATCGATATGATGTTAAAATCGAGCAGAAATTTAACCACCAGAATAAACAAGAGTTCGGGTCTGCAAATTTGCAACAACCAAAGTATGACAAAGATGACCATAGCAAACAGTCTCCCGAAAACCATTCCAATCCACATGAAAAGTAGGGTCCCGGGAAGACAAAGAAGGACACCGAAAAATGGTGCAATTTCCACAAAATCCCTTGGCACAAAACTGATGAATGTCACGCAAAATAGTCATTGGTGGCTGAGATCAAAGACAAGGAGCCGAACCCTGATTCAGAATCTGATTCAGAAAATACTGGTAAAGTACAAATCATTGACGCAAACCCCACTATTATTGTCGCGACCACAACAATTCAACCAAAAGAACCAACGGATCCTGAAGAGGGGGAGCATCTTTTTCATTCACAGATGTGGGTGAAGGGAACCCCACTTCATTTTATTGTTGATAGCGGAAACCAGAAGAACCTCATCTCAGCAGAGGNGAATTCTTGAGCCCCCAAAATGAAACTCCTCGATGATACCTTTTGAATGAGCTATCAAACACCTAAAACTAAGATCGTATGCAAAAGTTATGACCTCGGGAAGTTGATGTACTAAATTACCCAAACGGGGCCCACATGACTTTCGACACTTCATCTCCTAGGGTTAGGTTTTTGGATGTCTAGGGTTTTGGGCATTCTTGTTTATTGTAAAAAGGTCTTTCAAGCCTCATTGTAATCATATTCTTTCGAATGTGAGTAGCCATCACATCTCTTCTCAGAGATAAGCTGCCACCATTCTAGCGAGTCTTTCACTCTGTATTTTTACAGTCTCTATACATTTCTTTCATTAATAGAAATCATGTATTACTGTATATCTATGTTTAAGGTTGCATCTTTGATACATTTATTTTATATTGTTGAATATTTGCGATATCTCTATGCATTTATTTATTATATCTCTGATCTCATTTCGTGCCGAAAATAATTCGTATCAGTGGTATCAGAGCAGGTTGTTCTTGATCATTTTTTTAGTGCATGTCACTGATGAGTTTCAAGTATAGAAAGTTGGGTCTCAAGCTTGTCTCTCTTGAATACAATTTCTCTCGCACACCCAAGAAACCCTCAATGGCGGAAAAAGAGAAAAACGACAGAGCAGATGATCCTATCAGTTTGTTTCTTGAGAAAGCTCTCACGCGAAAAAGGGACAAAATGATGGAGAGTTTTTCGCACATCCTTTAATACCTATCGATAGCAATAGATGCATCTTCATCAAGCGGCCACTTTGGAAGCACCTCACCTTTCAAGGTACAAGTTAATTTTTATATTCTTGTATTTAAAGGACAGATAGATGCATAAGCCTAAGAAAAATGGTTAACTCTGCTAGAAGGTTATTTCTTTGTTCACATTTTTTCTGACAAAGAAAAGATCACCTTCGCACTCCTTAAAGATCTCACTCATGTCAAAAATTGGTGGGAAACTTACTGGGAGAAAAGTTCCACATAGGAGTCAAGAATATATGGGGTCGAGCCCACTTGGTATTTTTTTGTGGATGCAGTAAAGGAACAATATTACCCTATTGGCAAATATGAGGACCAGTACATGAGATGGACCACACTGCAGCAAGAGAGGGGCCAATCAGTTTCGGAGTTCACCAATACCTTCCATACCTTGCGCACCAAGATAGGTATCAAAGACTCCGAACGACATTTGGTTCTGAAATACCATGGGGCTCTACACAAATACATCCAAACTGAAATGGATTTTTTGGACATCTCATCACTTGGTGCTACTTATCGATATGATGTTAAAATCGAGCAGAAATTTAACCACCAGAATAAACAAGAGTTCGGGTCTGCAAATTTGCAACAACCAAAGTATGACAAAGATGACCATAGCAAACAGTCTCCCGAAAACCATTCCAATCCACATGAAAAGTAGGGTCCCGGGAAGACAAAGAAGGACACCGAAAAATGGTGCAATTTCCACAAAATCCCTTGGCACAAAACTGATGAATGTCACGCAAAATAGTCATTGGTGGCTGAGATCAAAGACAAGGAGCCGAACCCTGATTCAGAATCTGATTCAGAAAATACTGGTAAAGTACAAATCATTGACGCAAACCCCACTATTATTGTCGCGACCACAACAATTCAACCAAAAGAACCAACGGATCCTGAAGAGGGGGAGCATCTTTTTCATTCACAGATGTGGGTGAAGGGAACCCCACTTCATTTTATTGTTGATAGCGGAAACCAGAAGAACCTCATCTCAGCAGAGGNAATCTGATTCAGAAAATACTGGTAAAGTACAAATCATTGACGCAAACCCCACTACTATTGTCGCGACCACAACAATTCAACCAAAAGAACCAACGGATCCTGAAGAGGGGGAGCGTCTTTTTCATTCACAGATGTGGGTGAAGGGAACCCCACTTCATTTTATTGTTGATAGCGGAAACCAGAAGAACCTCATCTCAGCAGAGGTCGTCAAACAGTTGGGACTGTCGAAAACACCATACCCGTAGCCATACAACATCGAGTGGCTTCACCAAGGTCAAGATCTTTGTCTCAGCCAGCAATATCGATTGTCATATGGCATCCAACCGTTCAAGGATGAGGTATTATATCATGTTTCCCCAGTAGATTTATGTGATGTTCTCTTGGGCCAACCATATATGTGGAAGCGCCATGTTGTTTATGAGTCTCGACCTTGTAGTGTCATTGTTTCTCTGGGGGGTCATCTCTACAGAATACCAGAGGTAGTTCCGACTATTGTTCCACCCAAAAAGTTCCACAAGGTAGTATCTCATACTGCAAAATTCAGCTTCTTCACAATCTGTTCAAAAGGGGAACAGAAGGAACTTCAACCACTACAACTTCGCCCCAAGCACCTTCTATCCAACAGAAGAAGGTCGACAAGGTTGCAGCAAAGAACAAATATTCCTTAGGAACACTTTCCTCTCATGTAGCCCAACTTTTTGAATAGCCTCAGCCTCAACAGGTTTGTGACAGACTTCCACAAACTGAGCAGCGCGATGTCTCCAACAAGGAAAGCAACTCACCAAGATGAAGATTCAACAAACTTTTTTCCCTCTCCCCCGGGAACTCAATTCAATGGATACCATTTCTTCTTAAGGAGGGAGGATTGATCTAGGTGGATATTGGTGGCCACCCACCTTTTTCGACTGGCTCAAAATAGTTTTCTGGCAAACTTGGCAATTTACTATTTTTAGCAGTTTTTAACTTCTGGGGCCATTTTGAGGGCCCAGATGAAGGTTTTTCAAGATAGAGGTTCTCAATGATATTCAAAGGCATACTTGAGCCCCCAAAATGAATCTCCTCAACAATACCTTTCCAACGAGCTATCATACACCTAAAATGGATATCGTATGCAAACGTTACGACCTCGGGAAGTTGATGTACTAACTTTCCCAAACAGGGCCCACGTGACTTTTGGCGCTTCATCTCCTAGGGTCGGGTTTTTGGATGTCTAGGGTTTTTGGCATTCCTGTTTATTGTAAAAAGTTCTTCTGAGCCTCATTGTAATCATCTTCTTTCTAATGCAAGTAGTCATCACATATGTTCTCAGAGATAAGCTGCCACCATTCTAGCGAGTCTTTCACTCTATATTTTTACAGTCTCTATACATTTCTTTCATTAATAGAAATCATGTATTAATGTATATCTGTGTTTATGGTTGCATATCTGATACATTTATGTTATATTATTTAATATCTTCAATATCTCTTTGCATTTATTTATTATATCTCTGATCTCATTTCATGCCGAAAATAATCTGGATCAGTGGTATCAGAGTAGGTTGTTCTTGATCATTTTTTCAGTTCATGTCCCTGACGAGGTTTGAGCATAGCAAGTTGGGTCCCGAGATTGTCTCTCTTGAAGAAAATTTCTCTCACACACCCAAGAAACACTCAATGGTGGAAGAAAAGAAAAATGACGGAGCAAACAATCCTATCAGTCTGTTGCTTGAGCAAGCTCTCACACGATAGAGGGACGAAATTATGGAGAATTTTTCTCACATCCTTCAACACCTTTCGATAGCAATAGGAACATCTTCATCAAGAAGTCACTTTGGAAGCACCTCATATTTCAAGTTACAAGTTAATTTGAACTGTTGACAACACCACACCCGTAGCCATCCAACATTGGGTGGCTTCGCCAAGGTCGAGATCTTCGCGTCAGCCAGCAATGTCAATTGTCATATGTCATCCATCCCTTCAAGTATGAGGTATTGTGTGATGTTTCCCCACTAAATGTTTGTGATGTTCTCTTGTGCCAACCATATATGTGGAAACACCATGTTGTTTATGAGTCTCGACCCCGTAGTGTCATTGTTTCTCTAGGGGGTCATCTCTAAAGAATACCAGAGGTAGTTCCGACTACTGTTCCACCTAAAAAGTGCTACAATGTAGTATCTCATACTACAAAATTCAGCTTCTTCACAATCTATTCAAAAGGGGAACAGAAGTACACTGTAACCACTACAGCTTCGCCCCAAGCACCTTCTATCCAATAGAAGCAGGTTGACAAGGTTGCAGCGAAGAACAAATATTCCTTCTACACACCATCCTCTCATGTATCCCGACTTGTTGAGAAGCCTCAACCTCAACAGGTTCGTGACAGACTTCCACAAACTGAGCAGCGCGACGTCTCCAGCAAGGCAAGCAACTCACCAAGATGTAGATTCATTAAACGCTTTTCCCTCTCCCCCAAGAACTCACCGCAATGGAAACCCTTTCTTCCTAAGGATGGAGGATTGATCCAGGTGGATATCTATGGCCACCCACCTTTTTCGACTGGCTCAAAACAGTTCTCTGGCAAATTTGGCAATTTACTATTTTTAGCAGTTTTTAACTTCCGGGGCCTTTTTGAGGGTCCAAATGAAGGTTTTTCGAGACAGATGTTCTCAATGATAACCAAATCCATATGTGATCCCCCAAAATCAATCTCCTCAATAATACCTTTCCAGCGAGCTATCATACGCCTAAAACAAAGATCGTATGCAAAAGTTATGACCTCGGGAAGTTGATGTACTAACTTACCCAAACGGGGCCCAAATGAATTTTGGCACTTCATCTCCTAGGGTTATGGTTTTGGATGTTGAGGGTTTTTGGAATTCCTATTTATTGTAAAAAGGATTTCCGAGCCTCATTGTAATCATCTTCTTGGGAATGCGAGTAGCCTTCACATTTCTTCTCAGAGATAAGCTGCCACCATTCTAGCGAGTCTTTCACTCTGTATTTTTATAGTCTCTGTACATTTTTTTCATTAATAGAAATAGTGTATTACTGAATATCTATGTTTATGGTTGCATCTCTGATACATTTCTGTTATATTATTGAATATCTGTGATATCTCTATGCATTTCTTTATTATATCTCCGATCTCATTTTGTGTCAAAAATAATCTGGATCAGTTATGAAGAGGCAATGCAAGTAGACATTAAGAAGAAGTGGGAGCAAGGAATTAAAGAGGAAATGGATTCCCTAGTAAATAATCATACTTGGGACTTGGTTTAGTTTCCTGCAGGAAAAAGAGCATTGCAGAATAAATGGGTTTACAAGTTGAAGGAATAAGATGGAGGAAAAAAGTGGTACAAGGATAGACTTGTTGTAAAGGGGTTTGAACAAAAGAAAGGTATAGATTTTGATGAAATATTTTCTCTTGTTTTTAAAATGATTTCAATTAGATCTATTTTAATTCTTGTGGCAGTAGAAGATTTGCATCATGAACAATTAGATGTAAAAACAACTTTTCTCCATGGGGATTTGGAGGAATATATTTATATGCAGAAGCCACAGGGGTATGAGGTCAAAGGGAAGGAAAATTTGGTATGCGGGTTGAAGAAGAGATCTTATGGCCTAAAGAAATCTCCAAGGCAGTGGTATTTGAAGTTTGATAGGTTTATGATAAGACAAGGTTATAGTAGATGTCATTCTAACCACTATGTTTATTTTAAAAAGATAGAAAATGGAAGGTATATTATCTTGCTATTGTATGTAGATGACATGCTTGTTGCAAGGTCTAATATGTAGGATATAAATGTGCTCAAGAATAAATTATCTAATTCATTTGCGATGAAGGATTTGGGTGTTGCAAAGTAAATCCTTGGTATGAGAATAATAAGAGATAGGAAAAATCACAATTTGACATTGTCTTAGGGTGAGTACATAGAGAAGGTGTTGGAGAGGTTTAGAATGCAGAATGAAAAACCAGTTAGTACACCTTTGGCTAGCCATTTCAAATTAACCAAAGAAATGTGTCCCAAATCATGTGAGGAGATAGAATACATTTCCAGGGTCCCTTATTCATCAGAAGTTGGTAGCTTGATGTATGTGATGGTTTTCACAAGACTAGATAGTGCATATACAATGGGAGTTGTGAGTAGGTATATGAACAATCGAGGTAAAGAACATTGGGAGGTATTAAAGTGGATTCTCAAGTATTTGAAAGGTACTGCTACTCATGAATTATGTTTTGGAGGTTCAGACACTGTTCTACAGGGATATGTTGATTTAGATATGGTAGGTGATAAAGATAGCAGGAGGAGCACCACGGGGTATGTTTTTACTATAGGTGGAACAATAGTAAGTTGGATTTCAAAACTACAAAATGTTGTTTCACTTTCAACAATAGAGGTAGAGTATGTTGTTTCTATAGATGCTAGTAAAGAGATGATTTAGTTACAAAGGTTTATGGAGGAATTGGGAAAGAATAAATAGAATAGCAGGTTGTATTGTGATAGTGAGAGTGTCATTCATATTGCAAAGAACTTAGCCTTCCATTTGAAGACTAATAATATACATATTAGGTACCATTTCATACGGTCCATCTTGGAATATGGACATTTGAAGTTAGAAAAGATACACACTAGCCAGAATCCTACAGACATGTTAACAAAGGGAGTAACCAAGGAGAAATTGAGTTCCTTATCAGTTTTAGTTGGTCTTCAAGCATGAAGGTGAAGATGAGAAATTTTCTAGGTACAAGGTGGAGTATATTCCAATAGGTACAACAGCAGTGGATTTGTTGTGATCAGTCTCCAAGTGGGAGATTGTTGGTTGTGGAGTCTGATTATTTTCCTGTGTCATAGGTCTTTGTTTTGAGTCGTGCTTATACCCCATGAATATTTTACACCCCATAATATTGTACACTCCTCCATGCGAGGGGGTTGTATGGGGGGATTTCCCCCTCTACGGGGTTTGGGGGGCTCATCCCCCTGACTGGGGGGTCCGAGGGCAAGTGGTCCCCTGGCGAGGGTTCAGGGGCGAATCCCCCAAAGGAAAAATTTCCTTGTAAATGTATATTGTAATTTCATAGTAAATATGGACCATTCATTATAAGGTCACAAATATGATGGTAGAAGTTATGTTAGGGTTTTTTTCCCTAGAAGGAAACCAACTTTTATGAGGTAATATTTTAGACTGTTTATGAAAAGATTCTAATTGGAAGTGATATGAGTCTTGTATCTTTTCATAGTATGTGTTTCATGTGAGCTTATATTTCATTTACACTTCTTCTTGTCTAAATTGAAAGATTAAAGGTCCAGAATTCATCATTCGATGCTCTCAGCTTAACAATTTAGATCATGTTTATCTCTTTCTGAACTATGTCTGAATTCATTTCTGTAATGCTTTGATGTAGTTATGTGTTTCTTTTTCTTCCGACGCCATGCAAAAATTTTCATATAAACTTGGACTCACTACCTAATTTAGCCTTTTTCCTCTAAATATTCCTCAGGTATGAAAATGTATTATTTATTTCCGAATCCATAGCCCAAAGTGTTCCTCTCCTTCCTTGCTAGAAATTTTATAAAAAAACCCAAACAAACCGAATCTAGCCACCAATTTCCATAGATATACCCAGTGACATGAGAGATTCGTCTCTAAGTTGAGCAGGCTAGTGCCTCAGCTCTAAAGCTGGTTGAAACAGTTACCTTTGTCGTTTTTCTATTCAGTCGGAAAAAATTTATAGAGTGCTAACATTCTGGCTCCGTTGCTGAGGACAGAATTGAAAAAAAAATCTATGGGAAGAACGACATGGTTGATTTATAAGGTCTGAGAGTAGCAGACACTTAGGCACATATTGGTTGTATTCCTGCTCTGGCGACTCCACACATAAAAAATAAATTCGAAGGTGATTCCACTGGTAGAAGAATCCAAAAAATTGAATTTTCTATGGCGACTCCACTCTCATGCAAAATCTAGCTTCCAAAACATTATTGGCGACTCCACTCAAGTTTCAAACATAATTCAAAGATCACACTGAGAAATGAAATCCCTTGACAGGAGCACGAAAAGACATTATGGAAGAAAACAGGTATTTAAAATTGAAATTTTTCTGAGGCATTCAGTTGTTTGTTATAAGTTGCTTCTGCTTTCTCCTTGAACATGCCAAACAAATTTTTCTTTACCTGTTGCATTCTAATGATGATCAAGAAAAAATTTCAATCATTCATCCTCCTATTAAAATTGCACATGCATACCCCACCGTATTGATGATCTCGATAAGAGTTTTACAATTGGGCCATGTGATGACCATGATCAAGTTGATAAACCACATAAATTCAAGGTCGATGCCTTTCCCATGTTTCTACATCCTCTAGAGCCCAACTTAGATATATACCCTTGAAGCTACCCCAATTCCTCCACAATTTCCCTCCAAATCATCATGAGTATCTACCTGTGTTTGATGGATAAAATAATGTCATCTCAGCTGAAAAGAACATCCAAGGGTTTGAGAACTTCATAGATTTATTCAAGATTGACCATGATGATGTTTGTATAAGAGCCTTCTCTCAATCCTTGAAAGGGAACATGAAAGACTGGTTTAGACACTTGCGGCCAGATACAATTAGCTCATGGGAGGAATTGAAGAAAATTTTCTTGAAGTTTTGGGGCAAGAAGAAATATTTGGAGCTACAACTTGAAAATTTTGATGCCTTAAAATGGAAAAATGACGAAGTTATCTCTATGTTCAGTAGAAGGTTTTCAAGTATTTATTACAAATTGCCTGAAGAAATTCAACCCACTGAAGTAGTTTCCATGTTCCATTATACTACAACTCTTCATCCAGATTTTTCTTTCCTCCTAATGGAAAGGAGACCCAAGTCCTTACAGCAAATGTTTTATGATGCCCAGGATATTCAGCACAACATCCAAGTATGTAAACAAATCCAAAATGAGGAGTTAGATGCTAAAGAAAATAAAAGTGAATATGAACAGGAAATAGTTGATTGCTATCTTAAGTGTAGGATGGATAATATCATGAACCCTCTTGAAGTCTCAAATTCTTTTGATCATGTTAAAAATCACACTACACTCGTTAAAAGAAAAGGTGTTGCTCTAACCTTTGAGCCACCTCATGATAAGAAGGAAGTTGGTCATTTTGTATTTAGTCAGGAGGATCAGTTTGAAAATCAGTTTGTTGAAGAACAAATTAATTTTCCAGGTCTGTTCTTATTGGATGACGTTGCATATGATGTTGATTGGCCTATATATGAAAAATACAAAGATTATCATGACATTGAAGACTCTCTTCTTCAACAGTACCGTGGGGAGCAGGACATCAGGTCAACGAAAGAAAACTCTCTACCTCTATGCTTCACTACTTTCAAATTGTTGAAAGAAAATTCTCAGATTATTGTCGAGGTAAGAGAATTTGTGACAATGCAAAGTCACACCGAACCAACAAAATAGATTGACAATACATTGGAACACTCTTCTTAAACACATTATAACCGTGTTCTTTGTTCTGAAGAAAACTTTGTAGATTCAGAAATTCGGTCATTGGTCCAAGAAAAAGTTGAAGGTGAGCATATCCAAAATCCCAAAAAGATGGAAAAATGTACCTATGATAATACTAAGAAGAATGAAGAAGGTTGTGATTCAGGTGACAAAACCTTGCCATTATGTTTTTCATCATTCGAATTATTGAAACAAAATGGCATTTCAAATAATAAAATATCCAATCATGAAGTCAAAAGCGATGAAAGCGTTGAGCTTACAGGTGAAAACTCTCTCCTCTTATGTTTTTCTTCCTTTGAATGGTTAAGAGAAAATTATGAAATTTCAGAAAAGAAAGGGACTTCTAACTATATTCACAGTAGCATTGTTTCGTCGTCATCATTAAAGAAAATCGACTACACTCACATGCATTGCACGATCATTTCTTGGAAGGGTATTTCAATCTAGAATTTCAATCAGATCTTAATCATCAGATTAAGGAAGAAGCAGATCAAGAAATTTTTATCAAGAGTCTTTTCCTTCATCTTGGAACTAATGCTGATGTTCAACGATATTACCCACAAAACAAGGTATTTCAAGGTTGCCTATCTTCCCTTGAAAATGACATAGTGACCCTATTTCTAAACAGCCTAGATATGGATGGAGATTTTGAAGTGTCGCCCATGAAAACTCCAAACAACGAGCAAACCCTTGTGGAAGAATCTTGTTTTTCTATCTTGAGTCTTGAAAAGAAACCATTCTCTCATATGATTCTTGATCTCGAGACTCATTATATGAGAAAGGTTTACAATCAGAATATAACAATAACGGTGGATTTCAACGAGTCAATGTATGTACCAGATATGAATATTTTCACACCAGATGATGCTTTCTAGCCTTGGTTGCTTTATGATTCAGGAAATATTTTCTACCGAACTTCTCAACAACTCTATCAGTTTTTTAGAAGTCGACAATTTGAATCACCTAAAAAAAATTGCAGTGTAAGGAATGACACACAACGATTGTTTTACGCATATTCTGGAAGATCCATTCGCAATCCTATTAAAAGAAACAAACAGTCAAAATGTTTTTAATTTTTTGAAAATCATGGGTGAATTTTTAAATGAAATATCAGTGAGTAGGATTTGAAGCAAGTTTGTGCAAGATAAACGGACAGAGGATAAAATGCTCACCTGGTTTCATTGGCATTTTGATTTCACTTGATTAATGGCTCATTTCAGTAGTTAGAGTAGATAGTAGTGTGCGAACAAGTTTGTTAGACAAGCACTTTCAGTTGTTGTTTCTAGTATTGTGTACAGTCAGTTTTCAGTGGTATATCTAGTGTTCAGTTGAGAACGGTGTGCAAAGGTTGGAATGCAACAGACACCAACTAGAAGGTAGGAACGAGGCACACGCACATGTTTGGGATCAGCCCAAGGGATCGGGAACTAGGTCTACAGGTTTTTTGCTACCTCACAGGGAGGATAGCATCCCCAATTGGAGCCTATGTTGTCACCGTAACATTTTTTCAGACAAGATCCAGGGCTCGGGAATTTAGTAAAAGCTGCATCATCGTGGGAGCTTGATAGTTTGGAGAATTGATAATTTAGAGAACCAGGACATGCCTGGAAGTGTAAAGACAAGTATAGCAGAGGCACAAAAGGGTAAAACTCGATAGACCGTTGATTATAAAATGAGCCAGGTCAACGACCGGAGCCCGTATCGGGCGGAAAACTTGCACAGGACTTAACTATATATAGGTGAATTGGGGAAACCATTGCGGTTTTCAATATGGACATGCATCACCTCCATAGACATGTCGGGGAAAACGACGGGCTACCTGAAACCACTTTCGCCAAAACCCTGATATCACGTGTTCCTATATGTGAAATCAAACACTCATGGGGTGTTGGTGGCGACTGGTCGAAATCATTCTATCGCACTCATTCGGTACTTCACAACCATGTAATTTTAGGTGAACGCCACCATTTAACGAACTCAAATGCTAATCATTTGAAATGGATTGGCCAAGCATGGTAAATCAACGTACCTGTCAGCGAATCTGTCAGTGTTTCATGATTGGAACTCTATAATTACCCAAGTATGAAGGCTTTATTTTTATCCGTGAGAGAAGTAATTTCCAATTCGCTAAAATATCTTATCTCTGTAAGAACGTTTCAGTGTCCATGAAACTAGGATACATGGACCAAGCTACGTCCAGTGAAACTGGTTATTCAGGAAACATGGAAAGTTTACCTACGAGTAGTAAAGAATGAGCAATTGCACATGTATTGGCAACAAAGTTCCATACAGAACCTGTTATAGATTCTGGATTGGAGGTTAGGCTTAATCCCATTATGAAGGATCTGGTCATCAACAAGCAAGCTGTAAAAAAGAAATGGACCAAATGACACAAGAAAGAGGTCATAGTCGAAACGGCCAAAAGTGTTGGAGAGAATCAACTGGTGTAGTTGGATACTCTAAAGGATGAGATCGCTAAGTTAAAATAAATTCTCAAGTAAATATAAGTATCTCCCAACAAGTTTGGGACAGTTGGCATCTAAATATGATGAACATGTTTCTAACGGTCCCTCTAAAGAAGGGTAATGGTTATTATAAATGAATTCTCATTTGTAACTGACCTCTAATCCTAGAATGAAGAGAAGTATGAATGTTTTGTATTCCACAAAGAAATATTCTATATATATATATATATATTATCTAAGAGAATAAGAAGAATAAGTGGGGAGGCTTTCCTTATGTGCAGGAAGACCTTTGTAAATTTTGGGGTTATTATGAATATATAAATGCAAAGGCATATTTTAGACTATTTATGAAAAGATTCTAACTGACAATGATATGAGTTTTGTCTCTTTTCATAATATGCATTTCTTGTGAGCTTATATTTCATTTACACTTCTTCTTGTCTAAATTGAAATATTAAAGGTCCAGAATTCATCATTCAATGCTCTCGGCTTAACAATTTAGATCATGTTTATCTCTTTCCGAACTATGTCCGAATTTGTTTCTGTAATGCTCCGATGTAGTTATGTGTTTCTTTTTCTTCCGACGCCATGCAAAAAAATTTATATAAACTTAGACTCACTACATGATTTAGCCTTTTTCCTCTAAATAGTCCTCAGGTATGACAATGTATTATTTATTTCCGACTCCATAGCCCAAAGTGTTCCTCTCCTTCCTTACTAGATATTTTATAAAAACCCCCAAACAAACTGAATCTAGCCACCGATTTCCATAGATATACCCAGTGACACGAGAGATCCCTCTCTGAGTTGAGCAAGCTAGTGCCTCAGCTCTAAAGCTGGTTGAAACAATTACCTCTGTCGTTTGTCTATTCAGCTGGACAAAATTTACAGAGTGCTAATAGGTTGTCCTGTAATAAGTGAATTAATTTGTCCACATGAATAAGGTGGTTATCCCAAGTGTGGATGTAAATGAGGATGTCATCAAAGAAAACCAAAACAAAATTTCGAAGGTAAGGTTTCAAGAGTTTATCCATAAGACTTTGGAAGGTGGATGGAGAATTGCATAGGCCAAATGGCATGACCAAGAATTCATAATGGCCTTCATGAGTTCTGAAAGCATTCTTCAGAATATATGCCTACTTCATCCTAATCTGGTGATAGTCGGAGCGAAGGTCCAATTTGGTGAAGACATAGGCACCTTGGATTTCATCCAATAAATCATCAATGAAAAGAATGGGGAAATTATCTTTGATGGTCAGTTTATTTAGGGCCCAAAAATTAGGACACATGCGCCAAGTACATTGTTTCTTTAGGACCATCACTACTGGTGAAGAATATGGGCTTGTATTATGGTGAATTACACCTTCCTTGAGTAATTATTGTAACATTTTTTCTATTTCATTTTTTTGAGAAAATGGATATCTATAGGGTCTTAAATTGGTGGGTTGATTGTCGAGAAGGAGGGGGATGCTATGATCATTCTCACCTATGGAGGGAGGTAAGGTAGTGGGTACCTCAAATACCTTTGGGTACTTGTCCAAAATACATTGCAGCTAGGAGGAACTATCTATGAGGCTTGTTCAGTGACCCAGATGGCATTAAATTGAGCAATCACACCATGGTAGCATTTATTCAACAATTTTTCCATCCTATGAGAGTTGATGATTTTAGGGGAGCTCGCTTGGAGACCTCAAAAGGTATAGGAGTGAGCCTCATGCTGAAAGCTCATATATAATTCTTTATAATCCATTGTGATTGGTCCCAAAGTGTGAATCCATTCCACGCACAATAAAATATCACAGCAACCCATGGAAATAGAGAACATGTGGGTTTTCAAATGATAAGAACCCATTTGGAGTTTTACATTTTCACAATAGCCCCCACACTTCATAGTACCCCCATTAGCAATGAGAATTT
>JZKD02S2011414.1:36133-54637 GCA_000966675.3 Picea glauca
TAGGCCATTAGTTGTAATTATACCTCCTAGTCTCCTATATATACCAAGGAGACATTTTCATTTTGAATCATCTTTTACTTGAACATTTAAGTGGTGTAAAAGGAGGTTTCCCCCTTGAAGAGACTTATTATCTGAAATTCTCTCTTTTTCAAGGCGTTGAGTACTTTTTCTGAGGATTTTCTATGCTATATTGATATTTGGTTCTTAACATTCAGGGCTTAAAGGAACAAAAGTTTCCCTTTCTTCATTAGTAGTAGTAATAGGAGGAGGGGTGGTAAAACCCAGGGTAGGAAAATCTTCTGAGGTGCTAGGTATGAACCAGGGTACAACCTCAGGAGAAAGGGGAGTGACAAGGCTTTCTCCCTCTAATCCAAGACCAGGAGGAGAAACATTAGTAGGAACACTCCCAAACGTCAGACTTTGGGAAACTCCAATAGAAGGCAAAAAAAAGAATGAGATGTAGGGGTTTTAGTTCCTATAGGACAATGAAAATCATCAAAAATACCTATTTTATCAATAGAAGTACCTCCTCCAAAGGCCTTTCCCTTTTTGATAATCTTCTCTAGGTCGGATTTAGGTGTCGCTAAAGGCAGCTGTGGAGGAGACCTTGTATGTCTGCCTCTAGAATCCATGGTTGAAACAATGGAGTCGCATGTGGGTTAGCATCAATGAAGTCACCATAGTGGATTCACCAGGTGCATAGTAGAAATCTTGGAGGGATATGATGCTTGATGCACCTTTAGAATCAGATGCTCAATGTCATTCAATCCCAGGAAAAATCTTCAACTTTTTCCCTGACAACGACGCCAAAAATGTTAGCACCAGAAGTCACTCCTGGATTGCGGCAAGAGTAAGCCTGATACCCATCAATTTATATGTCATAGTTTGTTTATAAAGGGTTATCGAAAGAGAAAAGACTCAGAACAATATCCTTTGAACTTAGGATCCTGGACCAGGCTATGCATGAATATGTGAGGTCTTAGTTTAACTTCAGACAATAAGATATAATAAGGGTGAGTAGGAGGAAGACTTCGATGAGAGAATGTAAAGGTTTGTTGTGAGCATCAATCTTACAACGAACCAAAGAGGAAGAACTTAAAAATAAGAACTTCTTGTATTCTAATTATAAGAACACTAAAATAAATCGTAAATATGTTACAATTAAACATCTATCATAACACAGTCACAATGATTCATGTGAATTAGTCAATCATGAACTCTTTCAGTATTAGATGGAAAAAAGATGGAGTAAGGAAGATGTTTGTCATTAAACAAGAAGTCTCATAGACATATACATAACCAGGGAAACCAGTGATTCATACAAACATTACAATAGGGATCTTATCTCTACCATCGATACTAACAAAAATGGCAAAAATGTCTCTAAATACTTGGATCTAGCTCAATTGCTGAAGACACGATATTTTCTGCATTCATGGCTTTGCGTTGGTAAGTTTCCTTGTCAGGCTACACATGCAGACATCGGGTAGACTGCCCATGTAGTCGTCTGTCAGACACGATATTTGTCAGGATGGAATGATAGTCTGCCTCTGTGATTGTCCCTTCCCAACCTTCTATTTATGGAAGGATATGACATTCAACCAACGTCAACCACCTTAATAATTGATTTCTTAGGATTAGGTAAGGCCCGGTCAACTCTGCTTCTTAGAAAATGTGGCGACCTTTCCTTGGCCATTGCTGCTTTGTTGGATTTCTATGAGGGGGTCTGGCCTATGAATGTGGATGAGGATTTAGTGGGGAAGGTGATGCCACCAACATGTGGAGGAGAGATGAGGGGTGCTGAGGAGGAAGCACCAGGTGGTGGAGAATCAGGGGCTATGACACTAGACGAGGAGTTCCATGGGAATATGGATAGTACAAAGGTGGAAGTAATATGGATCATGGGGGTACATGTGTTGGGAAATAAGAAGGATGAAGAGAATGGGGGCATGACACCTGGGATAGTGGAGGACAAGTGTGTAGTGGTGAAGGGTAGAAGGGAAGTGGGAGATGTGACAGGGGGATAGGGGAGGCAGAGTGGGGACACTTGTCACAAGGGGTTGAAGGAGGTAAGCGATTGAGGGGGACCCACATGGAGCCGACCATATCGGACCCCCCTCCTTCATTAAAATCAGAAAGGAAAGGGAGGTCCAAAATTGCACATCAGTCGCAGATCTGGGCGCTTTAATCCCAGTCGTTAAGACTTATGTGACACGATATCGAAACCCCCCCATTAAAGGAAGAAAAGTGGGGTCTGGAATTGGACCTCTTCCGTATATCTTGGCACGCAAATCACAGCTACCCATATTCACACAACTTTTAAATCAAATACGCCCACTCATAAAACTTAGGACAAGTGGGTTTTCAACCCACTTTTGTCTTCTTTTCGCCAAAGGGGGGAATTTTTTAGGAAAACACCTCCCTTACAACATTAGGTGATAACAGACTCAACCTTCATCTAACACGCAGATGTCTAATATACAGGCCAACATGAACTTCAACACTTCGGCACTGAATGCCTCCTTACTGTCTATGAACGAGACCTTCCAGAGTCCCGAAGTCTCGAAGTCCCGTAAGCCTGCCATGTGGTTCTGGCCTTCAGGCCTTTTGGGTCACTCTATTGCGCTACACCCCAAATCCTCTGGAGTCCTGAAGTTCCAAAATCCTGTAGTTTCAGTCACTTCACCAACCACTTTGGCTAGGTGGGAATGTACTAGAGGCTGACAAATGGAAGGTTCAGGGGTGACACATGTCACGTTCCAATATGCATATAGAGTTTACGAAAACCACAAATTGAGATGACATGTGGCACATAGATCATGGGTCCACGTCACCCTGGTGATTTCGGCTTGTCATGTCACACCATAATGACAAACTTCTAACATCCCTCAAATCTCACAGTCTAGATCCGACCACGTGGATCTATAGATCCATGTCTAGCGTTACTTCACGATTTTGGCCTTCAAGAGTTTTGCAATGAAAAATCCTCTTTTCTCCCGAATTTTTTCAGTTTCGAGCTTACCATAGCCCAGATATGATAGTTAGATAATGTCTCGAAGAATCCTCGAATTGACGACTCTTGTTACTTCAAGCTTCAGAGATTTTCAACACACCACACCTTAAATTCCCCGGAGTGCTCAGCCTCCCGACTAAAGGATATAGCACCATGCATCCCCTGTATATTGATGGTTGAGAGGGATCCCGAAGTATCCAAGGATCGATGGTCCTCATTACTTCATGACTTCGACGTTCGATAATTTTGGTGTTATAACACTCTTGTCCTCCCGAAGCAGTCAACTCCGAGCTGACTACATTGTGAATCCTACAGCTAGGAAGGAACTCGAAGGATCCCTAGATCTACGGTCCTGGTCACTTTGTGGCTCTGAACTTTGGGAGTTTTGGATTTACTGCCACTCCATTCTCTCAAATAAGGACTTCATTGAAGTACCATGTGCGGGTCCCTCCTCCTGGTTGATCGAACAGTAGGAGGGGATCCTAACGATCTTCCCCAAATCTATGACTTTCCTTTACTTCATAACTTCGGTGTTTGGGGAGTTTGATGTTATAGAATATCTATTATCTCGAAGACAAACTTCGCTGAAGTCTTCTTGGTGTATATCCAATGAGGGAACCTTCAAACATTCTTGATCGGTGGCTCACACTACTTCATGATGGGGGGTTGGATCTCAGTTTAGTTAGTAAGATAAGTTCATCTAACCACTAGGGAAACCACCCAATGTGCTTCAACCTTACAGGTAACTGTAAATATCGGTCACCTTCAGATGATTTGTGACTATTTGGGTCAACAATACTCCGAAGTCCCAGACTTCCAGAGTTCCAAAGCAAGAAGGAATTATCTCCCTTAGGATTAACATAGGGTTCCTGGGCAATGGTCACATGGGTCCTTCTAAAATCTTGTGAGTTAATCACATCTTCCTCATCGTGAACTTGCTAAGGACTTGGGCATGGTGTCACTGTTGCACATCAAGGAGTCTAAAGGAGATATCCTCTCAATACAGACAAGGTTAGATTGATGCAATGTTTTCTATCCCAACCCTCCTACAAGTTTACATCCCAAAGACGTCTCGAAGGATAAACTGGGGCATATAGACAATCAATCAGAAACATAAGTCCACAAGAGGGTAAATGCATAAACATAACCTGATCATTCAATACAGAGACCATTCTTAGATGTATAAATACATACATTCATTCATTACTCCATTTCAAATTACAAAATATGGAAATGATTACCAGAATCATAAATCGTGATGTGACCACTGAAAGGGGTGCCTGTTTCCACCCAACCATAGGCTCAATCAATCCTAATAGATTTACTAGTGGCCACTCCCGATCTATACCATGATTCTTTGAGAAATAATTGTGTCTTACGACTCAACAACAATCAGGGATAGAGGTTACTCTCCTCCTCCCACAAGATTTTGGCAACGGGTTTCTCTATACCAAGCAAGGAGGCCTTCCTGAGTACTTCCTCAGTCACTCAACACTCTCGTTTATCAGCTTGTATCATAACCCTGCTAGCCACATCCTTCAACCAAAACACATTCATTTCTCCATTCTTCCTTGAACTTGAGAGCTTAGTCTCTATTATCTACTTCTCATAGCATATCTTCCTCTTCCCACCATGCCTTCCTCAGCAAGATTGTGTGTGGTACGAATTCCCAGTCCATGGTTAGGTCTGAAATACTTATAGATGGGTTCTCTACCCCATCCCCTCATTAACTCTTGAGGAGGTCTTCCCAGCTACCAGCCTGACTATAATTCATCCCCTGGGTCAGAGGACTATTATGGTCCCGAAAAATTAAATCCAGCAAGGTATTGGTTTGGTGGGGGTTATCTCAACCATTCTCGGTTCCCCTAACCATATATTTCATAGTATATGTGGTCTATATTAACAAACCCCCACCATTAGCAGTCATGCAACACTTGTCCATTTCTATTAATAACATAAATTACATTCCTTGACCTTTTATACAAAGGTTCATCAAATCAAACATTCACACATCTCGAGTTTGCCATAGTCTCTTGGACAATATATTTATATTTGCAAACTGGGGGAAACATGGGTGTTACAATCCCCTCCCCCTTAAAGGAACATCGTCCTCAATGTTCTATCTGTCAATGTGCTCTACATATGAAGAAGTAAACAAAAAGGGATATGTCTGTTTCATGGCATCCTCCATTTCCCATGTAGCCTCATATGGGCCAAAGCGTTTGCACTACACCTTGACCTATGCAATGGTTCTGTTCCTAAGTGAGGTTTCCTTCCCATATAGTATGCATTGAATAGGTTCTATCCAGAATTCTCCCTCCAGTTCCACCTGAATCATAGACCAGTCAATTATATGATTAGAATCATGTACACATTTCTTCAATAATGAAACATGGAAAACATTATGTGCCTTCAATGTGGGAGGGAGTGATAGCCTATAGGATACATGTCCCACTCTATCTAATATTTCAAAGGGTCCACAATACCAAGGTCCATCTTGGCACAATCTCCCATTCTCAGGGAACCCTTCTTAGGTCTAATTCTGAGATAGACATGGTCTCCTATCTTGAACTCTCTGGGAGTTCTCTTTCCATCGATGTAACTCTTTTGTCTATCCTGAGCAGTTTTCAGATTTTGCTTAATCTAAATTACTTGTTGTTCCATATCCTTTAGCATGTCAGGTCCGATTGTAATTTTATCCACTGGATTACTCCAGCTGATTGAAATCTTGCATTGTCTACCATAGAGGGATTCAAAAGGGCTCATCTTCAATTACTCTTGATAACCGTTGTTGTAAGAAAATTATACCAATGGTAGATAGTATTCCCACCTCTTAGGTTGATGAATTACATGCATCCTTAGCATGT
The DNA here is from genome assembly GCA_000966675.3 of Picea glauca. Taxonomy (NCBI): domain Eukaryota; kingdom Viridiplantae; phylum Streptophyta; class Pinopsida; order Pinales; family Pinaceae; genus Picea; species Picea glauca. Next base: position 42,014 of record JZKD02S2011414.1, read on the forward strand.
ATTCTAATATTTGGTTCACTCTTTCTGTCTTTCCATCTGTTTGAGGCGATAGGCTATGTTAAACAATAGTTTAGTCTCAAAATAAACCATTAAGGACTTCCAAAAGATTGAATTAAATTTTGTGTCTCTGTCAGATATAATATCCCTAGGCATGCCATGTAGTCTGAATATATCCTTCATGAATATGTTGGCAATATATATTTCCTTGCAAGTTTACTTGAGAGGAACGAAGTGAGAAAACTTGCTCAATTTTTCCACCACTACCATGATAGAATCATTCTTCTTGGTCGATTTTGGTAATCCGGTGATGAAATCCATGGAGATGGTTTCCCATTTCCATTCTGGGATTGGTAGAGGCTGTAACAACCCTGTTGGGTTCTGATGTTCTGCCTTAACTTGCTGACATTATAGACACTTAGCTAGATAGTCAATTATGTCCCTTTTCAAACTAGGCCAATAGAATTTTTTCCTAGTGGCTGTGATCATTTTCTGATAACCTGTATGACCAGTATATGGTCTCTTGTGTAGTTCATCCATTATGAACCTCTTCAAGTCGTCACAACTTGGAATACATAATATGTTTCTGTAGATTAGCAGGACTTCATACAACATCTGATAGCCTTCATACCTTATCCCTATGGGCTCTTTCTTTAGATATGACATCACGGTCTTGAAAAATGCATCTATTTATTGTGCATTCCTCACACTCTCCATGAAATCCATTTCACAGGTGCTTACCGCTTCCAGGTGAATCATTTTCACACTTCCACTAAGGGAATCAACCACCCTGTTTTCATTTCCTTTGATGTGTTTGATTTCGAAATAAAACTCACTAAGGAGAACCATCCACCTAGCTTGTATAACATTGAGTTTCGATTCATCAAACATGTTCTTCAACCCACAATGGTCTGTCATAAGTGAAAATATCCTACCTAGGAGGTATTGCCTCCATATTTTTAAAGCATGCACTATGACAACCAACTCTAAATCATGGGTCACGTAATTGATTTCATGCTCATTCAATTTTCTAGATTCGTAACAAATTACATGTCCTTCTTGCATAAGGACTCCTCCGAGTCCTTCCTTATATGCATCTATACACATGAGGAAGTCATCATAAAGGTATGCAATATTCAACATGGGTGCATGGGTTAGGAGGTATTTCAGTTCTTGAAATCTTTCTTCACATTCTGATGTCCAAGAGAATTTAACCCCCTTTTTCTGAAGGGCAGTGATTGGGAAACCAATCTTTGAAAATCCTTTTATGAACCTTCTATAGGATCCTGCTAAGACCATAATGGACCTAATGCTAGATACATCCTTTGGGATAGGCCATTCCATGCTAGATCTTATCTTGTCAGGGTCTACTGCCACTCCTTCCTCAGAAATAACATGGCCTAAGTAATGGACTTCCTTCTGGAAAAAGTCACACTTACTAAACTTAGCATAGATTTGATGTTATCTTAGTACTTGAAGCACTAATTTAAGATGTTCTTCATTCTCCTCTCTACTCTTGGAGTAGATTAGGATATCATCAATGGAAACCGGTAAAAATCTGTCTAGGAATTTGTTGAGTACATTATTAATCAAGCACATAAAAGTGGTGGGGGCATTGGTTAATTGAAATGGAACCACCACAAATTCATAGTGACCATATCTTTCCCTGAAGGCTATTTTTTGGATGTCTTCATCCTTGATTCGAGCTTGATGGTATCTAGACCTTAAGTCAATATTTGAGAAAATGGAAGCACCCCTTAATTGGTCAAACAAGTCATAGATTCTTGGTAAGGGATATTTGTTCTTTATGGTTGTCTTATTGATTTGTCTATAGTCTATGCACAGTTGGAGTGTGCCATATTTTTTTTTCAAAAAAAAGATGGGTGCTACCCATGGAGACATGCTAGGTCAAATGTAACCTTTGTCCATCATCTCCTTTAGATGTAGCTTGCGCTCCACTAGCTCTAGTGTGCTCATCCTATAGGGTGTTCTGGACACTGACACTACTCCTGGTGCAAGTTCTATAGAGAATTCAATGTCTCTTCTCGGAGGTAGACCCGTTACCTCTTCTGGAAACATTTATTTATAATCTCTTAATATGGGGTGGTCCTCTAGGTTTGGTTTGTCATCCTTGATAGATTCCAACACCTATATTTCATATAGAGGACATCCCTTTCTGCAATACTTTTTCATTTGAAGGGTTGATATTTGTCTCACTAAGACATGCATTTGAACCCCTTGAAGGGTTATTTTTCTACCTTCTTCATTTTCACACTCCAATTTTTTATGGTAACAGTTCAACTTGGTTTTATAAGTGGATAACCATTCCATACCAACCAACAGGTCATAAGATCATAGGGGAAGTATGTTAAGGGTCGCTTGGGTGGGCAATCCATCCATAATGAATTGGCAAGCTGGTATGACCTATGCTAATTTTCTTTTGGTTCCAGTGGCTAGTTGTACCAACCATGGCTTAACATGTCTAATTGGTTGCAGTTTACACTTATCAACAGTCTAAGGGGCCACATAACTCAAATTAGAACCAGGGTCAATTAAAATAGAAACTAGATGGTTGGCAATCATACCTTCCATCTCCACCACTGAATCTTGGTGGTCAACTTGTTTATTATCCAAGGCTGCATAAATCCGTGGCATACTCCTAGCCACATCATTGACTGTGGTAGCTTCTTGGATATGCTAGACTCGGCTACTATTTTGTTTTCTATGTGGACAATCTCTCAGCAAATGTTCTTCTCCACAACCCCAACATTTCAAGGGTTATTTATTTGGGTTATCAGTCTTTCCTAGGGTTTCTCCAAAAGGTTTATTTCCACTTTGGGAGGGAAAATTTTGCTGATACACACTTCTAGTAGGAAGGGTCATCCGAGAACCCTTCCCATAGTTATTAAATATTGAGGATTTAAACCCCTTCTTCTTGAATCCTTATCTACTTTTCTTTCTTCAGTCCTCGTGAGGTTCTGTCTGAATCCTGAACTATTCATAACAATACCTCGACTTCCGGATAATATCTTCTAAGGTCTTTGGTTTGTCAAACTCAATCTTGTCCTGGTAGGTCTGAGTTAACCCACTAATAAATTGTTGCACTTTTACCTTTTCATCCTTTATGTAGGGTACATACCTTAGCAGTTCAAGGAATTTATTGACATATTCCTCTATGGTGAGTTGTCCCGGCCTGAGTTCATAGAACTCCTTAGTCTTCCCATCAAAGTATTTCTATGACAGATACTTCTTCTTGAAGTGTTTCTCAAATTGTTTCCATGACAAGTCCTTCTCATGGATTCCTTTCACATTCCTAATGTCTTCCCACCAAATGGAAGCCTTTCCATTCAGGTTGAAGATGACTATTCAAGCCTTCAAGTTCTCAGAGTAGTCATGGACTCTGAATTACTTATTTAAACCAAGTAGCCAAGATTTTACCTCTTCCCCTTTCTCAATCTCTTCATTGAAAGAGGGTGGTTTGTCTTTCTTGAACTCTTTAGGATCATGAATTTTGGAATGCTTTTGATTCCTTCTTTTCCTTTGAGAATGCGAACTAGCTTTGCTACTAGAAGATCCCTTGGAGTTGTGAGTTTCCTCTCCAGAGAACTCTCTCGATGAGTGTCTCCCGCCTCCAGGTTGGACCTTCCTTGAGGTACTTGTCTTAGTGTGGCCACTTATGGGACCACATTTTTGTATCTCAGGTGGGCTTTGAATTCTCTTCTTATGTTGTTGGTCCACTTGATTGGTTATGGGTCCATGATACAACTCACCTTGTATATCAGATAAGCTCTGCAACAAGACTGCATTAATTTCCATTTTTGTTTCTTGATCCTTTATCAACCTTTCATTGTCGGCCTTGCAAATCTGTAATTTGGCCATGAGGCTCCTTATAATTTCAGCCAAATCTGGAGGGGTTTCCACCGCCCTCCTTTCGTCAAATTCTTTGTCTCTATTGTGGGATCCATCCCCCATTTCATGGTGCGTCACCATCCTTTATACTTGTAGTTTTCCCGTGATTTACTGACTGATTGAGTGTTGAAAAAACACTCACTATTATCCAAAAGTCTGTTAGTTTATGAACAACACACCGTTCATATTTCTTAAATACACACATAGTAAAAAATTTCATTCTTTTCTTCAGTAACAATTTAACCAGAATCTTTAGGAAAGAGGTAAGATAGGGCGTCACCCTAAAAATTCCTTTAAATATGGTTTTCACACAACTCGTCCATGAGCCCAAGAAGGCCAAGTGCTGTAACCATGCTCTGATACCAATTGGTAACACACCCAACCTCTGCATATATTTCCTAGGGATGGAGCATCAAATTTTTCTCTCCTTAACATTTTAAATCCTTTTCCTAAGGTCTTCATCCTCCTCTACTTACCTGTAGTGTTCTAATGACTGCTACCAGGCTCAAATTCGAGCTTTGGGTTGTGGGTTATGGCATCCCAAATTTCTTTGGGCATTCATTGGTTGAGGTCCACATGGCGTCCACGTGAATCCACCTCACATGTATTGTCTCCAATTTCCTTCATCCACGATGGAATTCCATCCACCGTCCAATCCCACGACTGGACTCAACCTTTGTCTAACACATAAACGTCTAACACGTAGGCCAATAGGAACTTCGACACTTTGGTGTTGAATGGCTTCTTATTGTCTAGGCACTAGACCTTCCAGAGTATAAAAGTCTCGAAGTCCCATAAGCCTGCCATGTGGTTTCGGCCTTTGGGCCTTTTGGGTCCCTCTATTACGCTACAACACAAATCCTCTGGAGTCCCGAAGTCCCGGACTCCTAGAGTTTTGGTCACTTCACCAACTACTTTGTCTAGGTGGGCATGTACCAGGGGATGACACATGGACGGGTCCAGGGTGACACATGTCACGTTCCAATAGGCATATAGAGTCTACGAAAACCACAAATTGAGATGACACATGGCACATCGATTGTGGGTGCACATCACCCTAGTGACATCGTCTTGACATGTCACACCAGATTGAAAACCTTCTAACATCCCTCAAATATCATGGTCAAGATCTGATCGCGTGGATCCATATATCCACGACTAGTGTTACTTTGTGATTTCGACCTTTAGGAGTTTTGCGATGAAAAATCCTCTTTTATCTTGAATTTGGTCAGCGTTGGGTTGACCATAGACCATATCTGACGGTTAGAAAAAGTACTGAAGTGTCCTCAAATCGAAATCTCTCGTTACTTCAGGATTCATAGATTTTCGACACACCACACCTCAAATTCCCCGGAGTGCTCAGCCTCCAGACTAAAGGATCCATCACCATGCATCCCCTGTATATCGACGGTTGAGAGGGATCCCGAAGGATCTAAGGATCGACGGTCCTCATTACTTCGTGACTTCGACGTTAGGGAATTTTGGTGTTACAAAACCCCTATCCTCCCGAAGCGGTCAACGCCGGGATGAATACATCGTGAATGCTACGGCTAGGAAGGAACCTGAAGGATTCCTAGATCTACAGTCCTAGTCACTTCGTGGCTTCAGCCTTCGAGAGTTTTGGATTTACTGCCACTCCATTCTCCCAAAGTAGGACTTCCCTGAAGTACCATGTGAAGGTACCTCCTCCTGGGTGATCGAAAGGTAGGCGGGGCAGGGCTCCTAATGATCTTCCCCAAATCTACGACTCTCCTTTACTTCGTAGCTTCAATGTTTAGGGAGTTTGATTCTATAACATCTCTATTCTCCCAAATCCTAACTTTGCTGAAGTCTTCTCGGTGTAGATCCAATGACTGAGGGAACCTCCGAAAATTCTCGATCGGTGGCTCACGCTACTTCACGATGGGGGGTTGGATCCCAGTTTAGTTGGTAATATAAGTTCATTTAACCACTAGGGAAAATGTCCAATGTTGGTCAAACTTACAGGTAACTACAAATCTCGGTTGCCTTCGACCAGTTTGTGACTATTTGGGTCGACAATACTCCGAATTCTCGGACTTCTGGAGTTTCAAAGCGAGAAGGAATTATCTCCCTTAGGCTTAACACAGGGTTCCTGGGTGTTGGTCACATGGGTCCTTATAAAATCTCATGAGTTAAGAACATCTTCCTCATTGTCAAATTGCTAAGGACTTGGGCATGGTGTCCTGGTTGCACAACAAGGAATCTGAAGGAGATATCCTCTCTAGACCGACAGGGTTAGATTGATGCAATGTTTTCTATCCCAACCCTCCTACAGGTTTACATCCCAAAGATATATTGAAGGATAAACTAGGGCATATAGATGATCAATCAGAAACATAAGTCCACAAGAAGGTAAGTGCATACACATAACTTGATCATTCAATACATAGACCATTCTTAGATGTATAAATACATACATTCATTCATTACTCCATTTCAAATTAAAAAATATGGAAATACTTATTAGAATCAAAAATTGTGATGTGACTGATGAAATGGGTGTTTGTTTCCACCCAACCATAGGCTCAGTCACTCCTAATGAATTTTCCACTGGCCACCCCCGAGCTAGACCACAATGCTCTAAGATAATAAAAAAATCTTCCGACTCAGCAACAATCAAGGGGTTACTCTCCTCCTCCCATAGGATTTTGGCAACGGGTTTCTCTCTACCAAGCAAGGAGGTCTGCTTGAGCACTTCCTTAGTCACTCATCACCCTCAATTATCAACTTGTATCATAACCCTGGTAGCCATATCCTGTAACCAGAACACGTTCGTTTCTCCCTTCTAACTCGAACTTGAGAGATTAGTTTCTCTTCTCTGTTTCTCTTCACAACTCTTCCTCTTCCCACCACACCTTGCTTTCTCTCCTTCCTCAACAAGATTGCATGTGGTTCAAATTACAAGTCCGTGGTCAGGTTTGAAATCCTTACAGATGGGTTCTCTACCCCATCCCCTCATTAACTCTTGAGGAGGTATTCACACTTACCAACATGACTATAATTCATCCCCTGGGTCAAAGGACTATTCTGGTCTTGGGAAATTAAATCCAGCAAGGTACTGGTTTGGTGGGGGTTATCTCAACCATTCCTGGTTCCCCTTACCATCTCTTTCATAACATCCTTGTTCTATCTTGAAAAAACCCCGCTTTCAACAATCATGCAACACTTCTCCATTTCTATTAATTACAAAAATTACATTCCTTGAACTTTTATACAAAGGTTCATCAAATCAAACATTCACATATCTCGAGTCTTCCATACTCTCTTGGCCAATATATTTATATTTACAAACTGGGGGAAACAAGGGTGTTACACTTTCTCTATAAGGAACATACTTCAACAACTTGAGGTGATACATAACTAAGATGATATCTAGTTTCAATTAAAATAAAAATGGGTTGCTTGGCAATAATACCTTCTAGCTCCACTACAAAATATTGGTGGCCTGCTTGCCAATTTTCCATAGCCACATATATCTTGGGCATGCTTCTGGCTACATCATTGATAGACACAAATTCCTCCACATGCTAAACACGTTTTCTATCATGCTTCCTATGAGGAAAATCTCTCAACAAATGGTGTTCTCCACAACCCCAACATTGCAAGGGTCCTTTCTTTGGTTCCTACGCTCCTCTTTCTTGTTATGATGACTTATTTCCACTTTGAGATGGAAAGTTCTATTGATGCACACTTCTGCTTGGTTGACTAAAATGAACTCCTTTATTCAGATTATTCTACGAAAATGATTTGAATCCCTTCTTCTAGAATCCACTCTTATCCTTTCTCTTCCAATCCTTAGAAGGCTCTTGCTTATGCTTAGATTGATCATAACAACAATTGGCCTTTCTAATGGTGTCCTCCAATGTTTTAGGCTCATCAAATTCAATTATGTCCTAGGAGGACTATGGAAATCCACTAAGGAAATGTTGTATCCTTTATTTCTCATCCTTGAGGTAAGGGACATACCTTAATAGTTCCAAGAATCCCTTGGCATAGGCATACATTATACATTGTCCTGACTTATGCTCATGGAACACTTTGGTCTTCCCGTCAAAGTACTTCTCTGATAGGTAAGACTTCCTAAAATACTTTTCAAAATGCTTCCAAGTTATATTGCTCTCTTTTAATCCTTTGACTTCCTTGATATATTCCCACCATATGGAATCTCCTCCATTCAAACTGAAGATGGAAATATTTTCCTTTGTATTTTCCGAGAAATTGTATACTCAAAAATACTTCTACAGACCCAAACTTTAAGCCTTGTATTCTTCCCCTTCTTTATTTATCCATCAAAGGTAGGAATATTATCCTTCTTAAATTCTTCAGTTAGAGAAATCTATGAATGTCTCTTTTTCTTCTTCATGGGAACACTCGATCTAGTGTTGTTGTTGGACAACTCTTCGGAAATAGACTTCCCACTAGACGATTCTGTGGAAATATTTCCACTAGATTTTTCGTTTCTTTGCTTAATGATTACTTTTCTTGGAAGAACTCCTTCCCACATTGCTATGGTTTAATCTATGCTTCTCGGCATCCGAAGGGGTTTTCAACCTCTCTGATTGCTGCAATTATGCCTTACTTGTGTCTGGGCCTTGTTGTAGGTTCTTATAAATCTCTAATAACTTCTCAATAGCACTGCATTGAACTCTTCCTGCTCAGCTTGGGCTCTCATGAGCCTCTCATTGTCTTCTTTCATACTTTTGACATTGGAGACCAAGTCTGGAGGGGTTTCTTTGGCCCTATGACCATCAGATTCCTCATCTTTGAGGTGTGAGGTGTATTCCATGCTATGCTGAATCATTTGGCTCTACTTTTATTTCAATATGTCCTACGTGCTGGAAAAAAAAACCACTATTATCCTTTACATTAATCAATTTTATAGTATGCATTCTTGGAAAAATAAATATTTTCTCAAATAGTCAAGCGGTCTTGGAGACCCATTCAATCCTAGAGTTTGAACACCACTCTGATACCACTCTGTAACACACCCAACCCAATAAACCTCTTAGGATTGGAGGGATGTTCGTTTTCCATTTTCCCTAAGGGTTTGTGGTTCAGGTTTACTCTCCCTATTTTTGGTCCATCACTGTTTTAAGTGAGGACTTCTCCTATCACAATATTTACTGTATTGAATTCTACTTTCTCAATCCACAAAGTTACCAAAAAAATATCTCCACAAAGCTTATTGCAATGAAAAGGGATCTATATTCCCTCAATTAGATTATTAGAATCACTTCCCACCCCCATATCAACAAACTAGATAAATTCAGACTCTTCCCCATTGGAACAACATGCTACATGCCTAAAATCTCATTCCGACGACATCATTTTGATGGATCTCTATGACATATCCAACGGCTCTTAGACTCATAAATCAATGATTTAAATATCATTGATTCCTTAAATATCCCAATCGCTATCACCCATCTCTTCAATCACTCTCCAAGTGAATAAGAGGGACCCATGATAATGCTACAACTAAAATCATGTCTCATCCACTCTTTGATCGATGTTTCTCATTCACTCTCAAAAATACTCTTCATTAGAGAACATCCACTTCAAGCATTGAAGGTCACTCCAACCATATCAATTCAATGACATCCTTTGAAAAAATCCACCGACAAATCCAATGATCCTCGTAATACCTCAACTAATAGTCAAGATTTTCTCAGAGGGTTCTAAGTACATGGTAGTTAAGGTTTCTATACCTTCCTCCTTGGAATGAACCATACAAGATCCAACGACTAAAATACTATGGGACACCTCCAAGTATATCAAAGGCCCTCATGCCATCTGTAACACACCGGAACCCCTAACTCTCACTTAGGCTGGTGGGATGTCGACTTTCTCCTTTTTCTCTTCCCATGTCATGTTATTGGTTTCACCAGTTGCTTAGGTGAGGACTTCTCTTATCACAATTTAATCTAAGATAAGTCCTAATAATTCTCAGGGAAGTGTTTGCAATTAACTTACTAAATTATCCAAGTGCCTAAGAACCCACATTCAGACAATATGATTTGCTTATTGTCCTCAGGACAACAATATGTGGCTATGTGGAGTCACTCCCGTCGAAATTCCCAACCACCTAGGTTGACCTCCCTTCCAATGACGATGTACCAATTTATCATCCACCGATATCAAACAATCATCATATATGGGGTTCTAATGACTATGATTATGTTGGGGCCTCTACTTGCCTGATGGTTACTTCCCGCATGAGTGGCCATTCCACTTACCAACAAATGGGACCCACAAGACTCATGACTCAGATTAAATCTCACCCCCATACTAATAAATGGTACTCCTTAATTTTTGAATTCCCTCCCTTAAGAGCATCTTCTATCTACTTCCAAAAACTACTCTGAGTGGCTTACTTTGACCATGCACATCTTCGACGGATCGAACAATCCTTGTTCATCGTAATTCTCCTCCTCAGAGCAACTCTTGTCGGAACTGACGACTGGGATTTCATTGATCACCTCACTATGGATATTTGGTCCTTGAAGTTCCTAATGTTGGACTCCTATTTCAATTATTCCATCCAGACCTGTGAGATCCCATCCTATGGCAATCTCTTTACTGAATCTAGTGGTTTATATTTCTCCCTAGTCACCCTTTGATAGATCGATGATCCTTGTAGACTCGGGGCTCTTCCCATCATAGTTTGATTACAACATCATTCAACCAGTCTGAAAGTGGCATCCTTCAATTGACAATCTGGATATGTTCACTTCACCGAATCAACGGCTCTGAATCCACCCATCATACAAAATTGGTTTCTTCCAGGGTAAAAACCCTATTTTAGACTTAAAAAAGTCGGGGTCTTTTTTATATTCTTTCTAAGATTCTACCAAACATCTACGAGCTTTGGAATTCCAGCTTTACTCTAGTCAAAGTATTCCTCTGGACAAATGGGTGAGATGTTTCATGTCCTGCAATATTTCCACCTCAAAACATGTTGCTTCTCATAGGGTTTAGGACTCTAAACCCCTTACTAGGACTCTTCATACACCTGGATACTCCTATCTCTTTCTGAGTGAAGATTTTGTCCATATATTGCAATATTTCCTCCTAAGCCTCAATATTTTCAAGGATACATGCCATCTCAACTTGAATCAACTTCATGAGTTAGCAAATTCATACAATGAAAGTAAACATGCACATTCCACTTTACACAGGAATTCAATACACAATTTACATGCATTCATATTTTCCACCAAACCAGAGAAACAAACATTTACAACACTAACATGCATTAAACAATCAAGTTAGACACTTATCTATTTTAGGAAAATTTCAACAACCAATTGAATGAGAGAAGATGCCTCTCCTCCCAACCTTAAGCTATATTTCAGAGTGATTTCCTATAGTACTCCACTCCCATTCCAGGATATGATATTACAAGGGAATGATTCATCTAGTCTTCAAGTTCAGATGATCCAGGAAGGTTACTCTCCTTTCCCCTCTGAAAACATTAGAAGTTGGCCCCCCTTCCCACTGAGCTCAGGGAATCCACAGGTTTATCAGGTAGTTTCTCAACTGGATTCCCTATGCACAAAGGAGTCCCTTCTCTTCTATACAATCCCTAATCAACCTCCCCTTACTAGTGTTGGTTTATTAGTAAGTACTAATATGTGACCCTTTATTTCTCCAATATGGATCTGGGTATTCTTTGTTTCATGGTTATCATCAATAAATTGGACGCTCTTCCTATTTTCTTCAAGGAAATCTCTCATCTATCTTATTCTCTTCAATTCTCTCCCTTGAACTTCCTCGTTTGCTACACCCTTTCCCTACAATTTCTTTATTCACTCACTCTTCTTCAAAGTATTCTCTTCTATGTACCGCATGTTCTATTCCCTTTCTCTATGTGTATCCATTTTCATTGTTGTCCTTTTCTACACACTTTGGTGATGTTTTTTACCTTTGGCCTCTTCTTCTACCAATCCTTGGGATTCCTATGGATTCTATTAGAAGCGATCTCTATTCAGGGATCCAAATTTTGAAGGGGAAATATAGGGGCATAATTCTATCATAATTTTTAGTTGACCCTTTCCTCTTCAATAGATCAAGTTTTCCAACAATATTAACTGCCTCAACCACCAATCCTATCTTCCATATCTAGTCACGTGCCTCCTTGCAAGTTTAAGTACACTGGTAGGTGTGTGTTTGTGTTTCGCAATATAGGTTGTCTTGCTAAGAAAGATTCTCATTTTTTTCACTTAAACATCTTAGCTCCACCTCACCAATCCACTTCATCAATTCCACATGTGATATCATGTCTAGTACTTTCAAGTATTTTTCCTCTACAATCAGTTTCCTAGTTTTTTAATTAATCAAAACATGATTAGAAGATTCATAATAATAACCATATGAAGTCTTAAGAATAATTACAACTATGGTGGAAAACAGGGTGTTGCATCCCCCCCCTTAAAGAAACATTGTCCTCGGTGTTTAAAACACCATGTATATACAATTATACAAAAAGAAAAAATGGTTATGTCACTCTCATGGCATCTTCCATTTCCCATGTAGCCTCATCTGCTCCAAAATGATTCTGTAACACCCTATTTCACCCAGTCTATAAAAATAACTATACTAGCCAAGTATTGTGGCAAACTCATAAATGTGAATGTGTGATGTGAACGGACCTTGTGAAAAAGGTCGATGAATGTAAATAATATTATGAATATATAT
>JZKD02S2011447.1:39479-50265 GCA_000966675.3 Picea glauca
AAAAAAAAATTCTAAAATTCCCATCCAACTTCATCATCCAATATCTATTAATTCTCATGCCCCTCTTTACAAAATTTTGAAAAAGCATATAATCCTCAAAGAAGTTCTAAACACGTTGTTTATATTTTATGCATTTCGGTCAAAATGACAATAAGGTATATTAATGGCCCCTTCCCTATTACTTTTAACTCAACTAAACCACCTAAAGGTGATCTCAAGAACCTCACCTCATGCCTAATTCTTGTTAGCATAAAGGGAAGGAAGGTTACTATGAAGATAAAAGAATATGTTTTCCTCTTTCAATGTAGGATACTAGTGGATCTACCTAATGCGCAAAATAAAAGGCTTATACATATCCCTTGAAAATGCGGCACACATGTTAGTCTCCCTAGACATGTTATAATTTGGAGTGTCTCTTTAATAGCCTATGGCTCAACAAATGAATGTAGCTCTATCATGCAATTTCTCTTTCCAACTATAGACGCTGGAATCAAATGCAAATGCGCTCAGAGATATCTTCACACGTTCATTACTCTTTAGGTCTTGCTCGTATGGTGTAACTCACTTCAAAGATTTTGTACTCTCCAAATTGGTTTTAGCAAACTAGTCACTTTAGGAAGATCCTTATTTCATCTCTAGCATCAGAGTCTCCAGTGGAAACATGTATGGCTATGATGTTTTTGTTTGTTTGGATACTCTTAATAGGCCATTAATGAAAATATATTAGACCACATGCACCTCATGGATTTGTCACTTTATGGGTTGCACGGAGGAGTTGCTTTCTATGTGAAAAGAACCTAATATTCACCAAAAATTCCAATCAATTTGAGACTCCCACCAATCAAAAGAACTCTTGAGAACATTTCAAGAATTTCCAAACATTACATCCCATTGAAGTCTTTCCAATTGTATTGATAATCAAACATGAAGGATGTGAATGCTTCAAATAATAATCAACCAACTCTCAAAATGGCTCCCAACATCTGAAAATTTCATTACCATATATGTTGCAAGGAGGCAATCAATGATTGTCTTTCTTTCTCCTTGAAAATTAGAAAATCGGTTTCAAAATAATTTGTGCGCTAATTCTTTGATACATTGTTTGCAATGCCTCTATTCTTTGCACCTATGGCTGAAAATGCACTCTACAACCTCTTGCAATACCATGGAGCAAAGTGAAAACATGTGTCTGTTAATTTCCATTTCCCAAATGTGATCGAGAAACTCTAATAATAACTATCAATAGTTCAAGAATTCCCAAGACATACATAAAAAAAAATTAGGAATAATGACAAATTGAGTTGGTTCAAAGATTATAATGAGTGATCCTTGTATATTTCCACCTTGGATCATCACAGGTTGAAAACCATGATAATACCACCTCTTATAATTTGTATTACAGAAATTTAGAACATAAAACTAAGACACAATTACTTTGAAACATTTCAATAAAAAAAAAGATGGATTTGACTCATTGTTAAAACACATTAAGATGAATTTGACTCATTGTTAAAACACATAGTAGTACCTTTAGCATGTGCAAAATGTTCCACATGTTCAAGAATGATAAATTGATTGTGACAACCACCTCACCATTTACATATCTTTCTTAACCAACAAGTTCTGTAAGATCAATATGTTAATTCATGTTTTTTAGAAGATAACTTATTCAAAGAATTAATAACAAGCATATATAGTGTTTTTTATCATTTGATCATATGTGGCATTTGATATCAAAAACCTAATATAATAAAAAGATGGTATTTAATCAGATCATGAAATAACAAAAAAAAAACATAAGCCAATCTATTATATTCACATAATAATATACCATATATAGTATAACCATATAATAACCACCATATAACATTGAATGGTACATAATAAAAAAGGTTATAACCCTAAAACATAACTAAGAGCATGATACCTAAAATAAGAATTAGATGTTAGTCAAGGACATAGGATTATGAGCCAAACAATTAATGATTGGATTGTATTAAAACTCCACCTTTTCATTCATAAGATAAGATAAGATAAGATCATTTTATCAATATCCAATGAATGACCACAAAGGATGGTCAATGGGACTGAAGAATACAACAAGTGTGGGTACAATGTGGGAGTGCAAAAGCATCTCCTAGATAATGATGAGAATATCATAAAGAAAGAAACCCTAGGTCTAGTTGCAACCAAGGAAAAAGCATATATATAATTATCATATGTGCGGCGATACAAAGTGGGAGTGTACATGGTGGGAGTTGGACAACTCAATACTAGGCGAGAGAGGAAAATTTGAAGGTGAAGCCAGTGAGGTCAATGTCTCCTGGATATGATGAACAATGGCGAGGGGAACGACGGGGGTTGTGCTGGCTCACTGTCGGAGTCCTCGAGTACCATAGGGGGCTCTAGCTATATGATCCTGGAGGGGATGTAGGAGCAGGGAAGCTCAATTATCCTACCATCTGAGGTCGAAGGAAAGAAGCTCTAAATAGATCTTTGACTTCTCTGATGGGGTTGAGGGGTGATTTGATGGGCAAGAGGTCCCTGGTTTTGAACCCGTCTGAAGTTGAACGCTCTATCGCGACGAGGTTGTGTGGACAAATGTATGGTCCTGCACCTATGAACCATATCAAACATGTCGGTAGATCTCTTGGGGGGGAGAGAATGGGCTCGAGGTCTCACCACTCTATGGTATGAAGTAATTTGGAACTTGAATTGTTGTTTGTTGCTCCAATCTTATGGAAGGGCCTGGAAGTATAAGGTGATCCTCCTGGTCTTTCCTGGATGGGGGTAGTGTGCATGAGCTAGGATATGTGACGAAGAATCTCCATAATGAAAAGAGATATGCACCTCTGTCCTGATATCTAAAGAAATTAAAGAGGGAGTCCCCTAAGTCTCTGTAGAGGTAGTAGTAACATCCTCGAATCTCATAGTAAACGAGGCATCGAAAAGTGAGGTGTCTCTCTATATCTTGCTCATGTAGGTGACACATATGGTAGATCCTATCAGTGTGTGGGATATGGTGATCAGTCTCTATTCGAAGTTGATGAGAACCAACCCAGATTTGTCCTAAAGGGATCCTGCGTGAATGCATCCAATGTCTATACGTGTATGGGGGGCGGACAATGATACCATCCTGCAACTCCATGAAGTGCTCTAAGTAGAATGACATCTTTGGGCCCAGCCTCATCGGGGGTGAGGTCCATGTGACTTGGATATATAATCCGTATATGTCCTCTCTGATATCTTGGTTCACTATCTGTCTAGTCGACAAGAAATGGGTTAATGCATCTAAGGAGTACCTAAAAGGGGAAAATCACTATGAGGAGATGGTCATCGACTAGAGAAGTTGGGGCACCTATGAAAACCATCCTTGTGTGCGGCCTGTGGAATTATCTAAGGCACGGGCCTATGAGGAGAAAAATGAAAGATAGGGAAACCATTCCCTCCTGGAATCAGAGTCCATGAAAGATCTGACTCTGTGGATGAAGGAGATCAAGCGAAAGATAACCTCAAGGTGGAATGGTTGGACACCGAAATCTGCTTGTATAATGAACTATGGGACTATACATTTTCATCTAATGATGCATCAGAGAAGAAAGGTCTAGAATCTCTCTAACTTATCCCAATCTGTCTATATCAAACTCGGTCCCTAGATCTCTGAACCGTAGAGTATTGTGGGTTTGATAATCACCTCCATGAGCTAGAGTTTGGACGAGATGTCTTGAAACTGAACTTGGAAACATTGTCTCTCGATGAGGGCTAGGGGCCCATAACCTTTGTTGAGTCGAGGCTAGAGGGCTTGCTGCATACCAAAACGAGGACTCGTAAATTGGACCCCCAAGTAGGTGTAATTTATGTTGATCTCAATTTCTTCCCCTCTGAAGTAGCAATGTAAGTCTGTGAGAGTGTGTTTTGAAGCATTGAATATCATGACCTTGGTTTTACCCAAATTGATTGTCAACTGTCGGAGGTCACAAAAACTGGCTAGGGAATCAATCTGCCTTTGTAATCCCTCAAAAGTAGAGGCCAATAGGATCAGTGCATCGTCGAAAAGGAGTAGGGAGATCAACACCTAATGAAGGAGGCAACCATCACCATCCTGGATGTGGTCGTGGAGGAAAGACTCTATCTCATCAATGTAGATTCTAAAAAGAGTCGGGGAGAGGGGGCATCCCTGTTTTACCCCAATGGTACTCTGAATGAAATGAGAGAGGCCATGAGCCAACCTGAGACGTCCTATAATTGAGTCATACAATCTCATGATGGTTGTTAGCAGGGTCTCAGATATGTTAATGTCGTGAAGTCTCTGGAATAGAGCCTCCTGTGGCACTATATCAAATACTTTTTGGAAGTCTACAAACCAACAATAAATCTTCGAAGAGTGATGATGGGCCTCCTCAATAATGGCTATGAGTGTGAAAATGTGATCAGTTGTCTGGTAACTCGGGCGAAAACCTACTTGCCCTTTAGCTCTAAGATGGTAATGTTCCAAAACCTCAGAGAGTTGTCGATGTAGAGTTGTGGCATAAAGTTTGGAGAATGTATGCCCTACCATGATAGTCCTGTAATTATTTGGATTAGAACTATTCCTTGATTTGTGAATATGGTGAATAATGTTTCTTGTCCAGGAGTGGGGGAAACCTGAACATACAACATGGTTAAATAAATCAACAATTTGTGAGTCAAGGGAACAGATGCCACGCATAAGGAATTTGGCCTAGAGGCCTTCTTCATCTATTTCTCTGTTGGTGCTCATAGCTCTGGCTGCTCTCTTGATGTCCATCTCCGAGAAAAGATGGCAAGAAGAGGGCGAGGAACGGATGTGGGTGGGAGGTTTCCCAGGAATGTCGTAAAGGGAGGTTGTGTGGGAGAACATGTCTTAGGGGTCTAGGTCGGGTGAGATGACACAATGTTTAGGGAAAAGGGTACGCCAAAAGGCTTTCGAGGAGTGACGGAGGGATGCACAAATTTCATGTCTCCTCTAAGAGAGGAACATTCTCTTTTTGCTATGAAGGAGTTGGCAATAGGTTTTACAAAGGCCAGGGGAGGATGAGGGATCATAAATGAAGGTGAAACGAAGTTGTTTGTGGAGGATTTTTCATTCATCGTCGAACCAATTATTCATGGGGAAAGAGCCAAGGGTGGGCTTATGTATATGCTGACAAGTAGAGTGGGGATAGGAATCAAGAGTTTCTTCCTCGAGAACCTTGGAGAGTATCTCATATTTGGCTGTGGTCATGTCCAATGATTTTAAGTGGGAAATGGAGGGGATAAACTCTTTAAGGCGAGTGGTGTATGAGTCGACGTAAGCTCTATCGAAAATGAAGGTGGTGTGGAGTGGGTGGGGAAGGTGATGTAGAGGGAGAAAGTGAAAAGGGTGTGGTAATTAGGGAGGGGGGAAACAGAGAGGTGTTGGATGCGAGGGAGGAGATCCCGGTTGTCCAGAACGTAGTCGACCACGCTGGCCCCCTCACTGTGTGGGAAGAAAGTGAAATCTTCGGATCCCGAAAAACGCGGGAGCCCATTCATAATCGATAGATCATGTGATTCGCATAGCTATAAAAGGTGTCTCCCATATCCTGTGAGGGGCCCAATTCTGTCTTCTAAGTTCCTATGAAGGCCCACAAATCCCGACTCGATCTCCTTAAGGTAGAGTACATCCTCCACTCTGTCATGAAGTGGTACCTGTATGTCTCAGGTATGGGCATTGAAGTCACCTAGAACAATTACCTCCCCAAGAGTGGAATAGCGGGAAATTTCCATGCAAAGATCAAGAAATGGGTCTCCATCGGACTCATTATGACGTGCAAAGTGTGACGAGGCGAGGGGGAAATAAAAAACTGCAATGTACCTATCTTGAATTATGGTGCTATACTGATGAACCCGGACCCACAAACACCTGGCATGCTTGTCGGATGTCACCATAGTAACCCAATTGTAGAGGGAGTCTTGTATGAGACAAGCGGCACACAAGGATCCTTTGACACTGTTGGACCTTGTCTCTTGTTTGCATAACCATACCCAATGGTAACCATGAATCTGAGGTGGTGTCCACATGGGGCTCACATGAGTCTATGTGAGGAAAAGGAGGTCACGAGACCCAATCGCATCATGGAGTGTGCTCGGCGAAGACACAAATGCACCATTACAATTTTAGCAACCAATGGAGATGGCGGGCTATCTCTCTCAAACATGTCCCCCATCTAAGTGAGAATTCCATTTGGACTAGGGGCGAGAGTACCCCAGAGGGGAAGAGTCCCAAATGACGACCACGAGGTCACAAATGACTGCCCACTTTCCCTATTTTCGTGTTGTTGTGAACAGATCCCTAGAGTGTTTAAGTTTTGCATGTTGGGTCCTGGTGAGGTATGCATCAAAGAAAATCTTATGTGTGGTTGGGAGAGAAATCAATTGTCTTTTAGCCCGAAGGGCTCTAAGAAGATCCTCTAAAGACTAGAAACAAAGGATCCTCATAGATTTTTGGATATGTCCATGAAATATCTTTCAATGAAAAATATATGAAAGAGTAGGATGATACATCTTTGTTACTTGCATTGTGATAATGTCCAAAACAAACATGTAAATATTATAATAATCGGGACATCTAAAGATGTGAGATATGATTTTATTGCATGTGGCTTTTACACAACTCTTCAAAATCTATTTAAAAATATTTGTGCATCTTCTAAAGGAAAATGAAAACCTAAAATTTAAGATTAGGCAAAAAGTGGTTGTATCTACATGACTATTTGAGTAGATACAACCAAGTTGAGATTTGTATATTTATTCTAAGAATTTTGACCTTTGAAAAATCTATTGAAAGTGCAAGTTTTAATTGGGATGTATGGGAGTAATTAGATAAACTTTTAAGTATAAAAGGAAATTTGTGTAATCATTAAATTAGTTATCATTACCATTAATCTTAATTTAAATTATATTTTATTCATTATTCATACATATAAATTTGATGTGAGGTGGTATTTCGGTTCATTAAAATTTTTAAAATGATTTTCTTAGCTTTAATTAGATTAGAATTGGATGTGAGGTGGTCTTTGGGTCCATAAATTTTTTTAAAAGGAGTTTCTTAGATTTGAAGAAGATGATTTGAAGAACAAAGTGAAATGAAATTATGAAAAGTTATAAGGGTTCAATTTAAGAAGGAAAATTAAAAAAGAGAATTTGAAGAATAAATTGAAATGAAATGATGAAATTGAGGAAATAATAATCTAAATTATAATTAAGTATATGTTCACAAAATTGTTTGTGTTAAAGGTGAAATTTAGACTACTGATATAATAAGATATGTTATAATAATATAAAATGATATAATCATTTTTAATATAAATTAATTGAATCATGAGATATAATTAATAAGAATTATGATTGGTAATTATCTTTGGTATATTGGTCTTGTAAGCTATATGGATAGGGTATTAGTTTTATATATAAAAAATGAGTAATGATGATGGATTATAATTGGTAGTAACTTTTAACTCATTGATTTTGTAGGGATTTTGTAGGTTATGTGGATGAACATTAATATTATATATTATTATTTTTTATTTATATGAAAATTAATATTGTTCTTATTTAGAAAGGAAAATAATTAAAATAATGTTTAAAAATAAAAGTCATTATTAAATTGAATAAAAATAAGAACAAAACCAAAAGATACTAACACAATCTTCATTCCCATAACAAAAATTTAAAAATAAATAACAATATAATTATGTAAAAATAAAGAAAATATTATACACAAACCCTTTTTTTAAAAAGGGATAAAACTACTTTATTAAATTTTTTGTTTACTCAACTATTGTTATATGGGAAGTCAATTAGATCTAGCTTGAGTGGTTGGCGTAGTTGGTTATTAACCTCTCCACTTAGATTTAAATTTCGTAAATAACATACTCCTTAAAATTTTTTTATTAATACAAAGAAAAAGAAGAAAATAATAATTAACTCACTAAACTAAGCATTAAAATATTTCTTTAAAAAAAACCAAAATTTTATGACAACATTGTAAAAGTGAAGAAATTGCTTTAAAAAGGTATTAAAATATGTAAAAAAAATAAACTCACATACTACACTAAGCATTAAAGTAATTCTTTTTAAAAAACCAAGGTTTTATGAAAACATGGTAAAAGTAAGGAAATTACTTTAGAAAAGTCAAAGATTCAAAAATGTAAGAAAAATGATTAAAGATGCTTGTTACCCAAATAAAAATGGTTTGTTTTGATAAAAATTATAAAATTAATCTTTTAGAGTGTTTTACGTTCAATTAAATGAGACTATAAAAAACCAAGGTTTTATGTCAATGTGTTTTTCCTTCAATTAAATGAGACTAAAAAAACCAAGGTTTTATGACAACATTGTAAAAGTGAGGAAATTGATTTAGAAAAATGATAACATTGTAAAAGTGAGGAAATTGCTTTAGAAAAGTCAAAGATTCAAAAATTAAAAAAAATGATTAAAAATGCTGATTTGGAAAATAAAAAATGGTTTAATTTGGTAAAAATTATAAAATTAATATTTTAGAGTGTTTTTTCTTCAATTAAATAAGACTATAAAATTAATCTTTTAGAGAGTTTTTATTCAATTAAATGAGATTATGAAGGTTTGGAAGGATACCATTCTATGTGAGTTGTGAGTGTTTGATTAAAATCATTTTAAATTTATTTTTGTCTAGGACTCAAATATTGTTTCTCAAAGTAAATGAGATTTGGAAACCTTTTATAAAGACCAAAGATTAAGTAAGATCAAACTTTAAATATAACTGAAATTATTGTCTATCAAGTTGTAATTTAATGGAAACACACACACATTACATTACATTAATGAATAATATAAGCTTTGTGGGTTAGCTAGAGTGGTTGAGTGTTGTGAATTACAAGTAGGCGGTCACAGCTCAAATCCTCGGCTTCCTTTGAAGATATTATAATGAACTTTACATATAATGAAAATTACTTCCCATCAAGTTGTAGTCTAGTGACAATACACACACTCTACACTACATTAATGAATAATATAAACCCTGTGGGTTAGTTTGAGTGATTGAGTATTGTGAATTACAAGTAGTAGGTCATGGGAGCAAATCCCCAAATTGACTACCTCTATAAGTGTTGATTTTCTGTACATAAAAATAAATAATATATATATTTATATTTCAGATTCAAATTAAAAAAAATTATTTGAGAAATATAAAAGGTAAAAACAACTAAGAAAACTTTAAATAAATGCTGCCAGAGAGCATAGCATTTTTATGTGTTTCACATCATAAAACATGGCATACTCATTCTATAAACACCAATTATGCCAGAGAAACCAAGAAATCTGAGTAAATTAGAAGTCTTAGCAACAACATTCATCACAAGGAATGTAAATTTCAGAAAACAAAAAGAACGCTTCGTTATCCATCAAGAGAACAATTTAAAGAGTTACAGGTAGAGAGAAATACGGTCGTCTCTTGAAGTTGCACCCTACTACTGCAGCAAGGATTTCTATATTCTTTTTCTGGATTGTGTCATCTTGATATCAGCCTTCTCTTCGTTTTCCTCGTTTCTATCACTGTTTCCCCCCTTCTCACTGCTGGAGGAAATGTCCAGTTAATACATTGAGAATGATGACTCACGAGTTTGAGAGTTATTTTCACATGGATTCGTCTTTTCTTTTAATAATTATCTCTTTATTTATTTTTAGATCCCACTACGGATCAATGATACTGCCATGTGTTTTGTTTCACTGATAATAGAATTCACTCATAAGAATACCAATATCATACATCCCTGTTAACCATATTACATCATCTGCTGCTGGAAATAGAAAAACCTAGACACCATGCCCAACAGGACAATAAAGTATACAAAGAGACAAATTAAGTGAGGATTGAAACACTCTTTGATTGTTTTTCAAATTAAATTTGCCAAGACATTATAACGTTTCAAATTGCATTTCAATCATAAAGTGGGTTTAACTAATCTGACCATAAATGTTTAATCAATTTGGTTTAGCTTGAATGGTTGTCAAGAATGATTGTTATCCTCTCCATCCAAGTACAATTCCCATAAATGACATGTTAAGCTCATAATGAGTATGTTGATTCCCATAAATGACATGTTAAGCTCATAATGAGTATGTTGTAATGGCTTCGAGCCTATATGTATTGAAAAGTTGTCTTTGATTCAATTGAAGAGCAAAGCAATTGCTTTTTCGGGACAAAAAAAAGGACCATAAAAAAATCCCCTTCTAAGACCTTTCATTCTTTGTTACCAACATCATGATATTATCATCCTTTGAGGGTTGGCGATATTATCGGCTGAAAATATCACGATATTTTCCTTTGGCGATAATATCACGATATTTTCAAAAATAGCACGATAATATCGCAATTTGATGGAAAATGTCACAGACAGTCATGGATTAAAAGCCAATTTTGGGTTTTAAAGTGTCATTTTGCAAACAAAGTGTGGGGTTTGCAGAGCAAAGGAGCAAGGGCTGAAAACATAGTTAAGGAGGCTAGTAATATACTAATTAATGGTAATATTAAATTCTTAAAGTAAAAGTGACATTCTCCTTTATCTTTCATTTTCATCCTTTTACTTAAATTTTTAACATTGTCATTAATTGTTTCAAATGTTTGAAAGTGGTTCCAACCTCATTGGACTTCAGATGAAGAAAGTAGAATTTTAGGTCCCATTCAAAATTCCACAGACTTAATGGTTTTCAGGATTTCAAGATTGACAATATTGCAACATTTCCACTAGATTCTATCATGTATGAGGGT
>JZKD02S2011458.1:13001-41963 GCA_000966675.3 Picea glauca
AAGGCCCATGCCACATTGGTTCGAATTTCCCATCTCCTAAGACATCTTTATCTTGTTCATATAGAAGAACAAGATCTCCTTCAGAGAAGACACGAGGTTTGACATGTTTGTCATACTGTGCCTTAACGCATTTCTTCTGGGCTTCTATTACAAGAGTAGCATCACGGCGAGTCTCGTCTAATCGCATCAGATACAACAGACGTTCCTCTTCGGCAGAAGTATTTGGTAAGAGTTCTACAGCTAGTTTCAAAGACGGAATTTCGCATTCTATTGGAAGAATGGCTTCCATGCCATAAACTAGTTGAAAAGGTGTAAATCCTGTAGCAGATTTCACAGATGTCTGATACGCCCACAATGCGGAAAACAACATTGTGTGCCAGCTGGTTTTATGGATTCCTATCATCCATTGAATCATAGTTATGAGAACCTTATTGATTGCTTCAACCTAGCCATTAGCCTGTGGATAATAGGGTGTTGAGCTATCATGACGAAGGCCCAACTTCTCTGTAAGTTTATACATCATATGATTTATAAAATGACTACCGTGATTGGTGACGATAGCTTGAGGAACACCAAAACGAGTGATGATATGGTTGAAAAGAAATAATGCTGCAGTCTTCCCAGTATTATCAAATGTTGGCATTGCCTCGGCCCACTTAGTAAAATAATCGACAGCTACAATAATATAACCATGCCCCCCGGCCGAGTGAGGGTGACATTTCATAAATTCAATGCCCCATTTAGCGAAAGGACCTACTGAGACTACAGGATGAAGGGGAGCAGGATGTGACTGAATCTTTTGATTATAGGTCTGGCAGGCATGACACTTTTGAACAGCAGTAATGCAGTCTTTAAACAACGAGGGCCAAAAGTATCCTGTAAGTAAGATTTTATGGGCAGTAGCATACCCAGACATATGACCACCACATGCTCCAGAGTGGCAGTCATTCAAAGCTCTCTCGG
Organism: Picea glauca; assembly: GCA_000966675.3. Taxonomy (NCBI): domain Eukaryota; kingdom Viridiplantae; phylum Streptophyta; class Pinopsida; order Pinales; family Pinaceae; genus Picea; species Picea glauca. The sequence continues at coordinate 13,965 of JZKD02S2011458.1, forward strand.
CTTCATCAAAAGTCAAACAACGTCGAAAGACAGATTCAATGCCTCTACGGTAAAGAGTATCGCCAAGGATAATGTAATGGCGTGCTTGATAACGGACACGACGGAGTTCGACGCTAGACAAAGCAGGCCGAAAAGTTTGAGTTTGGAGATATATAATGATATCTCCGTACCAAATATCATCGGTACTGATAAGGAAAAGTGACTCATCTGGTAACGAATCGACTGCTACTGTTTCCGTGGTAGTGTGGGGAAAATCACAGATTAACTCAGCGAAAACTAGGGATTTCTTTGACGTGGTGCGATCGAATTCCAAATCGAACTCCTGGAGAATAACAATCCACTTGGAGTATTTTCCCCCCAGCAATTGACGAGTCAATATATGTTGCATGGGGTTACAATGTGAAATCACCGTAGTTTTCCTGGCGAGAATGTAGTGATGAAAACGTTGAACTGCTTGGACAACAGCCAAAGCTAGCTTCTCAACATGCTGGTACTTGATTTTCGTGGATGATAAACTTCTACTCAAGTAATAGATAACATGTTCATCGTGGTTATCATCCTCCTGAACGAGAACCATGCCGATCGTATACTCGGATGCAGCTAGATAAAGAAAGTAATCTCGACTATAATCCAGAGGGAAAAGAAGAGGAGATTTTGTGAGGGATCATTTTAAAGCTGCAAAGACATTGTTAGCAACCTTATCCCAGACAAACTCGAAACCTTTCTTTAGAAGACGTGTAAAACCCCGAGTAATCTCAGCGTAATTCGGGATGAAACGACGAAGAAAGTTTTCTTTCCCCTACAAACTTTGTAACTGGCGTAAAGAAGAAGGAGGAGGGAGATTGAGAATCACCTCGACCGTGATAGGATCTACTTGGATCCCATGGCGTGAAACAATGAAACCAAGGAGACGGTCAGATTCATGTTTTGAAACCCACTCTGTCGTGATAGGATCTACCCGAATCCCATGGCGTGAAACAATGAAACCAAGGAGATGGCCAGATTCATGTTTTGAGACGGCCAGATTCATGGCGTGATAGGATCTACCCGGATCCCATGGTTTGAAACCCACTCTGTCAATGCCACGGGATAAATAAAACCGGCTTTAAGAAGTTTTTCAACTTCGAGTTTAATGGCTGTCGCTTTACATGGATGGACAGGATGGAGGCGCTACCAGACTGGTTTAGCTCTGGGGTATGTATTAATTTCATGCACCACAATAGACGGGTCGATACCTGGCATCTCTTCGTAACTCCATGCAAAGATGTCACGAAATTCTTTAAACAAGGAAGTATAAGTGACAATTTCCTCGGGAGAACACGAAGCTCCAATATGAACGTTCTCGACTATCCCAGGTTTAACTGAAATATCTATGGGTATCGTGGGTGAAATGTTACTCAGGTTCCCTTCTGCAAACACATCTCGTGTAGATTGGGGAATAGTGGATATAACAACAACGTTCGACAGAGTCAAAATCCGCTGATAATTCTCAAGAGTCTGTTGTTCCAGAAACAATATGGACCGATGATGCCCATCGTCCCAAGGGGTGTCATCCAAGACGGACATGATCATCTCGTCAGTGGGAAAAATGACACGGAAAGGATCAGGAGACAACTCATCACAAGAAAAAGTAGTAGGGGTTGCCAATTGAATGGCTTGATAAGCAGACTCAACCGAAATTAACGAGATAACGTTGTCGAAACGAAAATGATCTCCAGGATCAGGGACTATCCAAGGGTCAACAGACACTGGAAGTTCACGAGGTACAGTAGAGATCATATTAATAGATGCAACTGACGGGCGTGGAATATCGGGTGGTGGTGGTATGGGGAAAGTACCCATTAACGAAGAATCTTTTAAAAGACCGACTCCAACATTCTCATAACCCGGTGGGGTGTTGGCTATGAACGGCACGTTGCCCATGCGAGTATCAGCATTAAAGAAGGCAAGTTGATCAACCGTGACCACTTTTCCCTGGTGAGGAAATCGTATGACACAGAAAAGGGTTGACACGACAGCACACATAGAATCGACCCAGCTTTGACCAAGTAGAAGATTATAATCTAAGGGAGTATCGAAAACTTCCACTTCCACCTGGACGGTTTTACCTTCGAGAGTAACAGGCAACGATGGAAGAACACCATATGGCTTAAAACCAGAGCCATTGAAGGCTCACAAAGTGTTTTTTGATTCGTTTAATGGGGGAGAGCCAATGGCTTTCCAACAAGAAAAAGACATTATGCACGTAGAGGCACCCTCATCAATAACCGTCCGAAAAATGCTCTTGTCGGCAACAACAACCTGTATTTGAAACGCAAGTTGTGGGGGTAACCTTAGAATATGGTCTTCCAAGTCAAAGACTATCAAATTCGTATCCGTGGGATCGATTCCACCTATGGCTTTCAACAGAGCCCTTCGTTGTGCAGGACAAGACTGAAGGACTTCAAGGGCAGACATCGCGGAAGTTGATTGGGCCAGATCTTCGACAATGCTATAGTTCTGGACCGCCCGAGCATGAGGATTGAATGCCAATTTCTTAACGACACCTTTTGGGGGTGGTCGTATAACTGTATCAAGGTTTGGTTGTTCGAGATGAAGAGGACCATTTGTGGGTGGATTCGGTGGAGGAGGCTGTACCAGATCAGGAGGTAAGTCGTCAACCTTCTCCTTAGAGGGAGTATAGTCTTTAGCTCTAGTGGTAAGTGCAATGTTGTCTTTCTTGGAATCACCGGTGCACATCAAAACATAGGATTGTGTAGAGGTAGATGGTTGGTCATGGATGACCAACGAAGCCTATTATTGAGACGGGAAGGGTTGAGACAAGACTACCGGCGTAGAAGGCTTTGGCGTTCCTTGAAGGAACTTGTTAACTTTGGCGCGTCTCGGACAATCCTTCGTGTAGTGATCATCACCACAGATAAGGCAAGGGTAGCATGGTTTGCGTTTATCCCGGTCTTCAACAGGAGGGGATTTGGTTTTCTCATTCGGATTATTGTTTTTACTCTCCTTATTCTTGCCTCTCCCTTTCTTGGATTTGTTCTTACCGATCGGCGTAGATTGAACAACGTTCACTTCAGAGGTCTTGCCGGCGGGAGGAGCAGGAGACGGAGCACTTTGAACATTAGAAGAATTGGATTTTGGGGGTGTAGTTGAAATGGAATGTGAGTGGCTATGAGTGGAACCAATCACACCATCAGCGACATGCGCGGCAGCCGGAGTAGCAGAAGTGTTGGAAGTACCAGAACGAGGTAAATCGGGTAGTAAATCATACAAGGTTCCCGTTTGCGAATAAACAAGATCAAGATACTGATCACAACTAATAGCCTGCTCTTCAGTGACAATGCCGCCCATAGCAATGTCTTTTCCAATTTTGTTTACAAAATATTTTGTAAACCATTCTGCCAGTAACTGATCGGGAAGCTCAAGTTTAATGAGACGTCACCTCCTTCACCACTCATGAATATGATCAGATATATGAGTGCTTGTACTTTGTTTAAAGGAAGTTAAAATATCAGTCCCCATATTGTAACGGATCATTAACTGGTAATGTGTGAGAAAAGACATCGCAAAGGTGTTGAAATCCGAAAAGAATCCTCGTGGTAATTCAATGTACCACTTCGCAGCAGCACCCATAAGAGTTCGTTGAAAAAGACACAGGCGAATGGAGTCGTCCATTAATGAATTGGACGAACACCACAAATGGAAAGTTATGACATGATTATTAGGGTCCTCTCCCGCCTTGCCATCGAATTTCAGAATATCTGATGGAAGCTTTGCAGGAATAGCAGGCCATTGGGGAGAGTGACGAATAGGATCATTAAGAATCCTAGACAAATCTGCCAAATCCAAAGTAGCAAGAAAAGACAATTTTTGATTCACTTGTGGGTACTGGTGACTTTGGGGTGGAAGCCCTGTCGGTAAACCAGTGGGACCATACGCAGTCTGCCCCCAGAGGGAAGACCTTGGCTGATTCTGGGGTGGCTAGATGGGATAATACCCCCAAGGATTTTGACCTTGAGTTTGGGTAGGTACCTGAGTTTGGGAAGTTTGACCTGAACCCCAAATAGGATTAGTCACACCTGGATATGGTTGGCCTACAGGAGGGACTGTTGCTTGCCCCCCAGCAAGAGGGATGTTTTGTAAAATCTGTTGCCAATACTGGGCCAACGCAGGAGGTATGTTTTTTCCAAAAGGGGAGGTTGGTCCCCCTACCGTAGGTATAGTTCCACCCAGAAGTTGTGTACCAACCATAGGTTGTGTGGTAACTGCGTTGTGTCCGGGAAAAGGAAAAGAAAAAGGAACCGTACCATCCTGTCCACCAACCGGAATATGCAAGTTAGGTGCAACAGTCGGGATAGTGCCACTAGGATTAAGATTGTCAGTAGGAAACTGAGGGAGTGTTGGGATGAAACCGAGAATAGGATGCCCAGGAAACGGAGGACCACTTGGAGAACTGGATGGGGTTTGCAGAGGTGTTGGATGAGAAACATTCAACAAAGAATTCAACACATGGTAACTAGGAGGTAAACTTGGGTTAGCCTCAGGCGTTCGTTGGGTATTGATAGGAGGAAGAGTAGTTGCAGTAATTCCGGTTTGGACACTCGTAGTAATTGCGAGATGGGCCATCTCGGGAGGGAGAATAAAACGATAAGTGGTAGTCTATGGTGTCGTCTCTGGTTCAGGAGACACATGAGGGTTAATTTCGTAGACAGGGGTTGACTCAGTACCAAACAAGACTCGTCGGAAATCACCCGACCAAAAAGGATCTTGGCCTACTACACCGTGAGAAGGCCCGACGGTTGATTCAGAGGATGTAACAAGAGTTTCTTCAGAAGGATTAAATCTTCCAACAGGTCATTCACCATGACGAATGCGATAGTCCTCTATAGTATTGTTAATTCGAAAATCAGCAAGAGGATTAGTGGATTCTACTTGTGGAGGTGGTGTAAAAACTTCTGGGACGTCACTTATGTCCACGTGTGGTAGAGTAACAAGGGGAATTTCACCCGGACGAGGAGAGTCCTCAGGGGTACCCTCGGGTGTTGTTGTATGCAAAGGTTGTGAAGCTTTTGGATGCTCCGATGACAAACCTTGCATCCTACGTGAACGTCGTGGGGGAGCAATTGTAAACAAGTAACAAGCTCCTCAACGAAAATCCTATGGTCAACTTCGAGAAACAAGCAGCACACACTAGTAAACAAAAGCTAGAAACAATCACCAAGCAAACAATACCTTCTAATATCGAAGCCACTAGATGGTGATGAAATCCAACATCGCAACAATGAGACAAGAAAGGGCAGGGCTAAGGTGGAAAAGTTACGTTGATGACCTGCTTAACAGACTTATGCCCTGGTGCAAGCTCCCACGCATAATCGTGGGTATACCCTCCAAGGAGCCCGAGTGAGTCTGGCCAATGTCAATTCCAAGTACCGTGAAGACTTTCCCCTCCACAGTCACCTTGGGTAAGAACCTAGAGAGATAAGCCACTAAGGTCACCACAAACAACAGTACAGCCTGGGGAAACGGTCATCAGTCCGATCCACACGCAAAGGCAGGGTATCTAGCCCAAAATCAACTCAAAGGCTTCCACTCATAATTGTGGGTATACCTCGGAGTGACCCCCATAATACGTGCAATCTCTACACCGATGTCAACAAAGTAGGGTTAGTAACTCTGCCAACACCAATGCGACCTAATGCTTGACCCTTGTCTTAGAAGGGCTTCCTGGGACAATATGCTGCCAATGGAATTTTACACTCCCTAACTCAAGATTCTATTGTGTGTTTTTGAGCTTGTGGAGAGTGTGTCTCTCTTCCTACTCCAAAGCACTAGCCTATATAAATGTTGGTGTAAAAGAGCCCTAGAAAAGAGTTAATAGATCAATTTTAATATTACGCAATGTTTTTACAGGCTGTTGTTTACTCAAAGGTAACGGAAATGAAACTCATGATGTGTAACTCTGACCCAAATAATGCAAGGATATGATGAAATATAATCATTTTCATTCAATGAATCCTAGTTATGGGAGAGAGAACAATTTCCGAATCAATCTCAATACTACAATGCAAATGCAATGCTCAATTTCCTTTCAGATGTCAATGCAAACAATCATGTATCAATGAGCAATTTCTAGATGTCTTTTTCAAAACTTCAATACTCTTAAAATTTGATTTTCAATGTTTTCGCAAAAAGGAAAAAAACAAAAACTTGAAATAAAACATGTAGTTCACTTTCCAAGAAGAACTCTGATTACTGAGAAAAGAAAACCAAATTATAAAGACCCAAACAAACAACCCAATCCAATACTTTCAACAAAAGTAAAAACAACAAGCAAACCAAGGAGTTCCTCAATGCAAATGAAAATTGTCCTTTTGAACCAACAAGCACAAGAGAAACACCAAAAACTCAACTCTCAACCAATCCTTGGTTCTCATCCAGTCAGATACACTCAACTCCAGCAGTCGGAGAGAATGAAAATGCCAACAAGAGCTAAGAAATGAAAGTCAAGCTACCAAAGCAAGAAAAACCTAGAAATCCTAGATCAGTTCCAGCAAGCAAACTAAAGCAAAAGATATGTAAGTCAATGATCCAGTAAGCCAGAAAGGTGTAAATCAACAAATCTGAGCAGTTGACAAAGTCAAAACTTGAATTCAAAAATTTCAAAAAATATGTTCGTAGGCTAGTGTGGAACACAGTGCGAGAAACTAGTGTTTTCGCAGGCCACTTTGATGCAAAGTGCGAACTATTCGCACTGGAATATATATGCAGAGTGCGAACCTCAGTGGTTCTCGTAGGATGTTAATGGACACAGTGTGAGAATCCCTGAAACTAATGAAAATTTTGAAAAAGCAAGTAAATTTCAAACTGGCTTATAGATCCAGAAGGTCTCTCAGGATATCCTGAGGACTCAGAGACTGACAAATCAAGAGGAAAAAGCAAATAGAGCAAATGGCCACAGAAAGTTCAAAAAACCATACAGAAAAAAGGGATAGTTCCCCAGTGGAGTCGCCAATTTTGTTTCAGGATAAGTCCGTGAGTGCGGACACAAACCGACCTCCCTAGATCCACCTGGATCTAGAACAAAACAGGACAGAATAATACACTTTCCCTAGATCTAGACTATTGAATGAACTAAGAAATGAGGATCATGGACATACCTTATGAACGCTTTCCTTAGATCTCTGTTGTTCCAAGCTTTTCTCCAATGCTCTCATCCCGTTCATATCACAATAGAACAAACCAATCGAAGTAAAGGCAGATTAATATATTCAATAACTAGTCTATACATATGATCAAGGAATTATGTAATAAAGTGATAACATCTTTATGGGAAAGGGACATATTACTGTATTGAATTAATTGAAAGTGAAACTTACAACCTGATCCTTGATGTCATAGGTCTCCTTTCGATGGCTCCAAGCTCTGACACACACACTTGCTCATGCATGAAGAAAATCAACCACTTGTGATGACTTTGTTGTTGTCTCTAGTTGTTGTAGCATCAGTTCTCCATACAATCTTGCACTAATTCTCCAATCAATCTCTTGCTAGCTTGCTTAACTTCTTATTAACCCTTTCCATGAGTAATCTCCTCAATATATAGGAGAAGATAGATTAGTTACTTGGATAGGGAATGATCCCAAGATATCTGGAATGCCAGCACCTGAATAACCATTCAAAAGCCAACTCACCCTTCTAGAAGGTTCAAGATTTTTATCTATTTCCTCTTTAAGAACATGTTCGCACCCTAACAATGAATACAGTGCGAGAAGTTCGCACCCCAGCTTAATGCAGCCTGCGAGAATCATTCATTCTCACAGGTGAATATATAGGTAGCCTGCGAACATCTTTAAAAATGTGATTTTTGGAAGAAGACAACTATAAATTTTCTCAGGAAAGTATTCTTATTGAAGAGCTTGATTTTCCATCATCATAACATCACCATGACATCATCACAATGACCAAAATTGTGGATAACACCTAAGGATCTCTGCAGCTTAAGCAAAGCTTTTTCCTCATAAGCTCTCACCTAGTCTCATCATCAAACTTGTCCTTGCCCATCCATTCTCTCTGGAATGGATTCCTATCTGATGCAGGAGCTTCGCCAACAACAAGCGAGCGGGGGACAAACACCAACGCATTTTGGCACATGATGAATTGTTTGAAATGTTTTGAAGTTGGATATGCCAAACATAAATGAAACAATTAAGAAAGGGCATACTTGTAGATTGTAATTAGACCTTGACCGTCCCGCTCTTGTCTGAAGGATTAAGAGGCATTTATGCTAGTAAATGTAAGTAGGTAGCTTTAAATTTTAGGAGCCGGAGGGAAAACATATATAGACACCCTCACTTGTATCATTGTAACATTAGAAGTATAAACAATCAAGAGAGCATAGAGAAGAAGAAGCATAAATCTATTTAGAAGAACCATGTACAGAAGTTCTGAGATTAATATATGAAGCTTTGATCCAGACTCATGGTGTTCAAATACTTTATGTGTATGCATGATTGAATGATATGCTCATGATTGTTTTACTCTTTCTATTATACATTTACTTGATGTGTGAATGTATGATTTCATGTTGAATGTCTGAAATCTGAAGAGGGGGAGGGTAAGGAATGAGTTTCAATTGTTTCTTTGTCTGAGAAAGAGTTTTCCTACAAGGAGTGCAGTGAAATTGTTCGCAAGGTGTGCGTTGACAAAATTCAAAGTTCATCTCTGAAAGCTCAGGAGGGATAGCATTGTTCTCATTCTCCCAGAAGTGCAAGTTAAGCACAAGAGTCGTGCAAGGAGTGCGCAGGCCGAGTGAATTCTCAGAGTTACAACCTGAGGGGTTTGTTGAAAGACTGTTGTCGCCTGGAAGTGCGCAGAGTCGAAGAATTCAATACTTGGAAGTATTGAAGAGTTTCCACAAGGAGTGCATGCAGGATGTCTTCTTGAAGACTTGAGTTGTGGAGAAATCTCAGAAGGGATAGAGTCTTCAAAGTTGTCGAAGAGAAGCTCAAGAGGGCTAGTGCCTTGAAGTGTTGTAAGAAGGTGCAACAACGTTTTTTTGCAGGTGGATAAGTTTCGTGAAAGAACACTTTGTTCATTTCTCAGGAATCGTCAAGGAGGAATTTGACGGTTGGAATTCTCCGTGGAGAATTCGCGAAGTTCCGAGATCCGTCGGATCTTGCAGAGGAGCAACAAGGATTATGGTGAGTGTTTTTCTAAGTGCAAGCTCAGGAGAAATCGGGTCGTAGGATCTTATCCAACAAGGGTCGTTGGATCACTTGCGTGATCTCATTTCATGGATTCGCGAGTTGAAGGGTCAAAACCCTTGCATCAAGATTTGCGAGGTCACGAAAGACAAAGTCCCGAAATAGCGAAATAATCTGAGACGTACGATTGAAAGAAGCACACGTGTCGCAAGATCACCCATATCGAGGATTCAGACATCGGGAGTCAGAGAAGGAAGTCTCTTGAATTCGCGAGCGGTGAAGTTGCGAGAAGATCAGGACTGTCCATCTGAGGAGGACAAGTGGTAGAGATCAAAGGATCTCGCAAATTCGGAGCTTCGCAAGGTGAGATCCCAGGAGTTGGGTGCTCTAATTTGCGAGTGGCGAAGTCACGAGGAGCAAAGACAACCATTGGATCTAGTTCGTGGGAGGACCTTTGGATCAAAACCTCATCATGCGTATTGCGCATTCGGAGGTTCGGAGGTTGGGAGGACCTTGTCTCGACATCAGAAGTCGCGAAGTGTCGAGAGTCGAGGCACGAGTGTGGACACGTGGTAGAACCACAAGGTGGGGCCCGTGTGATTGGCAGGTGAACACGCGTCACCTGGAGGAAGGAGTCAATACTCCATTGACTTCTCGTGTCTCGGGGATTCGCGAGACAAGAGCACGAGTGCTCGACATTGAAACATGCGAGGTCGCGAGTAGTGAGAACGCGAGAGGGAAATTAAATATCGCTTCTCGGGGGTTCATGAAGAGAAGGTGCCAATATTGGACACTACAACTCATGAAGTGGCAAGTTGCAAGAAGTACGGAAGGAAGGTCAACCTTCACTGACTTTTAATTCTCAGAGGTTTGCACGGGAAGAGCATGGAGATTTAACCCTTCGACTTGTGAAGGTGAGAGTAGTGAGAGGAGCTAGCGTTAAGCCTAGCCGACAGTCGCGTGAAGAAGGCGCTGACAGAGGAAGAGCCATACCCGTATCGGCATCTCGGGTATCGCGAGATTGGAAAAGAAGAGTCGGGAGCCTCAACTCACGAACTCGCGAGTGGCGAGTTGTGACAAGCACCTTTTGAGTTAGGCCTTGGTCATAGTGTTGTAGTCGCATGGAGAAGTGGAGCTCACGCCTAGTGTTGTTCACGTAGGGGAGCTTCCGAAAGGACCTGTGGATCGATAATTTGTGATTCCAGCAAGGAATCTAAAGAGCCGATTTGGCTCGAGGGAGCTAAATAACGATCCTGTGAGCAGATCTCGGCCCGGGGGCCGATAGGTCTGCGTCAAGTGGTATCAGAGCTTGATTCTATTTGTATACTTTAGACAGGAAATGCGAGAAAGAAAATCTCAGCCATGCCGCTGAGAAGAAGAGACAGACAAACACCCGATCCGCCAGAGGATAGGAAGATGTCAAGAGAAAGGGGTAGGCAGGTGCCAAATCCAGCCATAGAAAGAGATATACATGACCTACGCACCGGAGTCATGGACATGGAAATAAAATAGAGGCGCACAGCCGGTGCTAGGGATATCAGTGATTCTGAAAGTGAAGATGAAGCTGGACATGAAGGAGAAGAAGTTGCAGCAGAAGATGCAGCAAATGAACACCTAATTAGGGTTGTTGCAAGAATGGGTGCTAGAGTAAAAATGGATATTCTAGTATATGAAGGAAACCTGGATGCTGAAGAGCTTCTAGACTAGATTAGATCTCTAGACACATATTTTGACTATGAAGATGTCGAGGAAGACAAAAAGGTCAAACATGTTGTCATAAGATTGAAAGGACATACAACATTGTGGTGGGATGAACTACAAGCTGACAGATGTTGCAAAGGAAAGCAGAAAATCAAGAGTTGGGATAAGATGATCGTGAAGATGAAGGAAAAATTTATTCCCAAGGATTACCAAATTACACTGTTTCAGAGAATGCAAAATTTGAGACAGAAGATAATGTCATTGAAGGAGTACACTAAAGAATTCTACAGGCTAAACATCAGGGCAGGTCATCGGGAAAGTGATTATGAAAAGGTTGCCAGGTACATGAATGTTCTGAGATATGACATTCATGATGAGATGAGCATGATGACCATCCGAATGGTGGAAGATGCTTATCAGATGGCTCTGAAAGCTGAAGAGAAGCTAAGCCGAAAGCAGGGTCAAAGAGGTCGAGGCAGAAGTCAAGCCAGAGGCAAATCAGTTGCCCAAGATAGAAGTCAGAAACCCAAGGAAGAGTGGAAGAAACCTCAGACTCAAACTGAGAGAGGTGGAAGCTCACAGAGAGGGAAGCATATCGAACAAAGAGGTCAGTATGCTGATGGAAACATTTTTCCTCGTACCAAAGGTAGAGGAAGAGGAAGAGGTAGAGTGGTGAAATGTTTCACATGTGGAAAGGTCAGACATAAATCTTATGAGTGTCCAGACAGAAAGAAAGAAGGTGGTGAGAATCACATTGCAGAAGCAAAAAGAAGGAATTTTGAGGCAGAGGATGTTGAAGGCAGAAGATCGCTAAGGATGCAAAAAGTTCTCTTAACGCCGGAGAAGGAGGTGGAGAGTTTAGTCCAAAGGAACAGACTTTTTGGACCACTTGCAAGACCAAAGGCTAGGCATGCAAATTCATCGTGGACAGTGGTAGCACAGATAATCTTGTTTCTACAAAGATGGTAGAAAAGATGGATTTGGAGACTATTGAACATCCGAGTCCATACAGAGTTTCGTGGCTACAAAAAGGACATCAGGTAAATGTCACTAAACAATGTTTAGTTGAGTTTAAAATTGGTGGGTATAAAGATGAAATACTCTATGATGTTATTCCCATGGATGTTTGTCATCTATTGCTGGGTAGACCGTTGCAATATGATAGGAATGTGATTCATGATGGGAGGAAGAACACATACACCCTAGAGAAGAATGGGAGAACTCACATGTCGTTTCCAATTAAAGATAAAGAGGTGAAACCTGAAGTAAGCAACAATGTACTTCTCATGAGTGGGAAGGAACTTCTTACAGAAGTTAAGAAGAAGGAGGAACCACAATTCATTATGGTCAGGAAGCCTAAAATTGTTTTAACTAGTACAAGGGTAGATGATTTACCAGAAGAGGTTCAGAAACTGATGGAAGTTGCTGACATAGTAGTGGACGAACTACCTCATTCGTTGCCACTAATCAGAAGTGTAAGTCATCATATTGATCTCATACCTGGAGCTAGTTTTCCAAATAAAGCAGCATACAGATTGACACCACAGGAAAATGAAGAATTCAAAAGACAGGTCCAGGATTTAATGGACAAAGGGTTGATTAGAGAAAGCTTGAGTCCATGTGTTGTTCCGACAGTGCTCAGTCCGAAGAAAGATGGAGGCTGGAGGATGTGTACTGACTCGAGAGAAATCAACAAGTTAACCATCAGGTATAGATTCCCATTACCAAGAATGGATGATTTGATGGATTGCTTAAATGGGGCCAAATGTTTTTCAAAAATTGATTTGAAAAGTGGTTATGACCAAATTCGTATGAGAGAAGGAGACGAATGGAAGACAACATTCAAAACCAATGAAGGGTTGTATGAATGGCTTGTCATGTCGTTTGGTATAACAAACGCGCCGAGCACTTTCATGAGGTTGATGAATGAAGTCCTGAAGGATTTCATCGGAAAATTTGTCATAGTATACCTTGATGACATACTAATTTTCAGTAAAACAGAGGCAGAGCATCTGAAACATTTGGATACAGTGATACAGAGGCTACACGAAGAGAAGCTGCTGATAAATATGAAGAAATCCTCATTCATGAAGACGGAGCTCATTTATTTGGGGTTTGTTATTTTTGCAGATAAGTTGAGGATGGATCCAGATAAGGTGGAGGTAATTAAGAATTGAGGTTCAAAGTTTTCATGGATTGGCTAGTTTCTACAGGAAGTTCATCAGGAGTTTCAATGGAATTAGTGCACCGATGATGGACATAGTGAAGAAAAGACATAAGTCTTTTCAATGGACAGAAGAGGTTGAGAAAAGTTTTAATTTGTTGAAAAGGAAAATCATGAAACAACCAATTTTGGTGTTATTGGATTTTAAAAAGACATTTCAAGTAAAGTGTGATGCAAGTGGATTTGCAATAGGGGCAGTCTTGAGCCAAGAAGACATGCTGATAGCATACTTCAACGAGAAGATGAATGAAACCAAAGTGAAATACTCCACGTATGGCAAGGAGTTCTATGTTATTATTCAGGCATTGGAGAAGTGGAGACACTATTTGATTCCTAAGGAGTTTGTCTTATACAGTGACAATCATGCTTTGCAATTTGTGACTCAACAGGAGAAGTTGAATCAAAGACATGTTAAATGGGTTGAATACATGCAAAACTTTACTTTTGTAATCAAGCATATTTTTGGCACTGCTAACAAAGTTGTTGATGCTTTGAGCAGGAAATGTTTTTTGTTGCAGGAGTTCAGAGTCAAAACACTGGGTTTTGATGATCTCAGGGACATGTACAGAGATGATCTAGATTTTAAGGAGGCGTATGAAGCAGCTGAGAATCCAATTCTCAGGGACAGAAGTCAATGGACAAAATACATGATCTAGGAAGGATTACTGTTTAAGGGTAATCAACTTTGTATTCCAAAAAGATCCATGAGAGAGAATCTGCTGAAGGAGAAACACAGTGGAGGATTGGCCAGACATTTCGGTCATGACAAGATGTTCTCAAAGTTAAGTGAGTCATATTATTGGCCAGGAATGAGGGCATACGTCAAAATATTCACGGACAGATGTAGAATTTGTCAGCATTCAAAAGGAAAGAGGAAGAATGCAAGCTTTTATCAACTGTTACCCATACCTGAGAGGCCGTGGGATGCAGTAAGCATGGACTTCACATTGGGGCTGCAAAGAACACAAAGAGGGTTTGACTCGATCTTTGTAGTGGTAGATAGATTTTCTAAGATGGAACACTTCATACTGTGTTAGAAAACCAGTGATGCAACTCACATTGCGAATCTGTTTTTCAAAGAAGTCATTTGACTTCACGAATTACCAAGGAGCATAGTTTCGGATTGAGACACCAAGTTCATGGGACACTTCTGGAGAACCTTATGGAAAAAGATGGGAACAAAATTTTCATTCAGTTCAACTTATCATCCTTAGACGGATGGACAAACAGAAGTTGTGAACAGAAGTTTGGGAGACTTGTTGAGGAGCTTGGTGACAGAACATCACAGTCAGTGGGACAACATTCTGCCACAAGCGGAATTTGCTTACAATGACTCACTAAACAAAAGCATGGGGCAGAGTCCATTCCAAATTGTTTATGGGATGCAACCAAGAAGAGTTTTGGAATTGAGAGATTCAGAACAAAATGCAACTAGAAGTGCTAGTGCAAAAGATTTTTCCAAAGCAATGAAGGAACTTCACAGCCAGGTGAAGGAACGATTGAAAAACTCGAGCCAAGAGTATAAGCGCAGAGAAGATCAACATAGGAGACAACTTCAATTTGAGGTTGGTGATTTGATTCTAGCACATCTGAGAAAGGAAAGGTTCCTGAAGGGGACATATAACAAACTGAATAGAAGAAGATCGGACCATGTAAGGTCTCGAAGAAATTTGGGGCAAATGCTTATGAGATTGAATTACCCGATGGGATCGGAATTTCTCCGATATTCAACATCTCAGATTTGTACCCTTACAAAGATGAGGAAGTAGAAGCAGGTAGTGAACAACCAGAGATTCAGTGGACAAAACAGATGCCAGTTGCAGAGAAACCACAGATGGAAAGCATACTGGACAAAAGAGTTAGCAAGAGGACCAGGAGAAGGGAATATTTTGAATACTTGGTCAAATGGAAGGGAAACCCAATTGAAGATGCCAGCTGGGAAAATGAAGTCGAAATCCAGAAGCATGGACAGACCGTGCGAGAGCTCATGGACGGGAGCCCATGAAAATTTTCAAGCGAGGAAGTATGTTGCAGGAGCATCGCCAACAACAAGCGAGCGGGGGACAAACACCAATGCATTTTGGCACATGATGAATTGTTTGAAATGTTTTGAAGTTGGATAAGCCAAACATAAATGAAACAATTAAGAAATGACGTACTTGTAGATTTTAATCAGACCTTGAGCATCCCACTCTCGTCTGAAGGATTAAGAGGCATTTATGCTAGTAAATGTAAGAAGGTAGCTTTAAATTCTTAGATTAGACAGTTTTAGGAGCCGGAGGGAAAACGGATATAGACACCCTCACTTGTATCATTGTAACATTAGCAGTATAATAAATCAAGAGAGCATAGAGAAGAAAAAGTAGAAAGCTATGTAGAAGAACCATGTACAAAAGTTCTGAGATTAATATATGAAGCTTTGATCCAGACTCATGGTGTTCAAATACTTTCTGTGCATGCATGATTGAATGCTATGCTCATGATTGTTTTACTCTTTCTGTTATACATTTCCTTGATGTGTGAATGTATGATATCATGTTGAATGTCTGAAATCTGAAGAGGGGGAGAGTAAGGAATGAGTTTCAATTGTTTCTTTGTCTGAGCAAGAGTTTTCCTGCAAGGAGTGCAGTGAAATTGTTCGCAAGGTGTGTTTTGACAGAAGTCAGAGTTCGTCTCTGAAATCTCAGGAGGGATAGCATTGTTCTCATTCTCACAGAAGTGCAAGTTAAGCACAGGAGCCGTGCAAGGAGTGCACAAGCCGAGTGAAGTCTCATAGTTACAACCTGAGGGAGTTGTTGAAAGAATGTTGTCACCTGGAAGTGCACAGAGTCGAAGAATTCAATACTTGGAAGTATTGAAGAGTTTATGCAAGGAGTGCATGCAATATGTCTTCTTGAAGACTCGAGTTGTGGAGAAAGCTCAGAAGGGATAGAGTCTTCGAAGTTGTTGAAGAGAAGCTCAAGAGGGATAGTGCCTTGAAGTGTTGTAAGAAGGTGCAATGATGTTGTTTTGCAGGTGGATAAGTTTCATGAAAGAACACTTTGTTCATTTCGCAGGAATTTTCAAGGAGGAATTTGACGGTCAGAATTCTCCGTGGAGAATTCGCGAAGTTCCGAGAGCCATCGGATCTTGCAGAGGAGTAAGAAGGATTACGGTGAGTGTTTTTCTAAGTGCAAGCTCAGGAGAAATCAGATCATAGGATCTGAGCCAACAAGGGTCATTGGATCACTCGCGTGATCTCATTTCGTGGATTCGCGAGTTGAAGGGTCAAAACCCTTGCATCAAGATTCGTGAGGTCACAAAAGACAATGTCCTGAAATAGCGAAAGAATCTGAGCCTTCCAATTGGAAGAAGGACATGTGTCATGAGATCACCCATATCGGGGATTCAGACATCGAAAGTTAGAGAAGGAAGTCTCTTGACTTCATGAGTGTCGAAGTCGCGACAAGTTTGGGACTGTCCATCTGAGGAGGACAGGTGGCAGAGATCAAAGGATCTCACAAATTCGGAGGTTCGTAAGGTGAGAGCCTAGGAGTTGGGTGCTCCAAGTCACGAGTGGTGAATTCGCGAGGAGCAAAGACAATCATTGGATCCAGGTCGCGGGAGGATTGTTGGATCAGAACCTCATCGCACATATCGTGCATTCGAAGGTTTGGAGGTTGGGAAGACCTCGTCTCGACATCAGAAGTCACAAAGTGTTGAGAGCCGAGGCACGAGTGTGGACACCTGGCAGAACCACAAGGTGGGGCCCACATGATTGGCAGGTGAACACGCATCACCTGGAGGAAGGAGTCAATACTCCATTGATTTCTCGCGTCTCAGGGATTTGCGAGATAAGAGCACAAGAGCTCGACATTGAAACATGCAAGCTCGCGAGTAGCGAGAACGCGAGAGGGAAATTAAATATTGCTTCTCAGGGGTTCGTGAAGAGAAGGTGCCAATATTGGATGCTACAAGTTGTGAAGTGGCGAGTTGTGAGATGTACAGAAGGAAGGTTAACCTTCATTGACTTTTAAGTCTCAGAGGTTCGCATGGGAAGAGGACGGAGATTTAACCCTTCGAATTGCGAAGGTGCGAGTAGCGAGAGGAGCTAGCGTTAAGCCTAGTTGGTCGTCGTGCGATGAAGGCACTGACAGAGGAAGAGCCATACTTGTATCGGCATCTCGGGTATCGCGAGATTGGAAAAGAAGAGTCGGGAGCCTCGACTCACGAACTCACGAGTGGAGAGTTGTGACAAGCACCTTTTGAGTTAGGCCTTGGTCATAGTGTTGTGGTCGCATGGAGAAGTGGAGCTCATGCCTAGTGTTGTTCGCGCAAGGGAGTTTTCGAAAGGACCTGTGGATTGATAATTTGTGATTCCAGCAAGGAATCTAAAGAGAAGATTCGGCTCGAGGGAGATAAAGAATGATCCTGTGAGCGGATCTCGACCCAAGGGCCGATAGGTCTGCGTCACTATCTCGATCCCTCTGGGGCACAAATGGTTTGGAGAAATTTTTAGTCTTTAGCACTAAGTCTTCCAGATATCGAGTGCCAAGGATGGAATCCTGCAAAGTCAAAGGCCTGTATGCCTTCACCCATCCATTCAAAGGCTTTGTGATTCCTTCTATGAATAGCACGATCAACCTGGGCTCTGATATATCTGTCACTGCCATGGCTACCTACTGAAACTCTATGATGAACGCCTCTGATGTGTCAATTTGTCTCAACTGGTCTAGATCCCTGAAGTGTATCTCGGGGTCCTTCCTGTCAAACTTGTCCATGAGCCTATCTGTAAACTCCCTATAGGAGGTAATGCGACTATGACCCAATGTCACCAGTCCATGATACCACCACTCGTGTGCACACCCTCCAAGTGTAAGCTCACAAAACTAATGGCCTCTGTCTTAGTCATCTGGTTGAGTTTGTAATACATGTCTAGCTTCTATACCCAAGCTCTGGCAGTGTATTTGGATGATCCATCGAAATAAGGGGTGGTGAGTTTCCCAGCTTTTCGGATGAAATCGAGGTTATGCCCCTGCTGTTGTTGTGGTCCTCCCCTCTGCGACTCTCTGGGGTGGCTCTTGAGTCTGAGTCCATAGTACTCGACTAAGGTCATGTCCTGATGGAAGTCATGACCCAATGCTATGTACTCCCTCCTATACTCTACAATGTCGTTAGCATGAGTGGGTGGCCTATGTGGTATCAGTGGTGGTGTTGCTACCGGGGGTGCTCTCTGGAAACTGGGAAACAAGGGTCTGGGAATCCTACTCATAGAGGTGTATGTGTGGGAGGGTGACTGGGGTATATTGCCTACTCCCAAGTTCCCTTGTGCTGCATGCAGGACTTGTGTATCTGGGGTGCCCACTCTAGCCAATCTATCAACCGCCTGTGCCAAGGACTGAGACATGGTCCGTTGACTAACTAACATATCATTGATAACCTGCATGAAAGCTACCTCTGGATCTACGGGGGCCTTGCCACTGCCCTCTGGTTGCTCATATCTGTCTCTTAGCATCCTCTCTGCCTCGTGCTCAGCCTCACGCTCTGCCCTTCTCTCTGCTTCTCTGTGTGCCTCTTCCTCTTCCTCTGAGCTAGGAGGAAAAGGGGGAAAATCAGGCCTATGCCTTCTTTCCTGATGCCTATTGTAAGTGACATATTCATCACCTATGTGTTCACAGCCCTCTGGGTCTTCTACTGCACTCATTGTCTTGAGTCACAGGCTGGTAGGACTAAGGCTCTGATACCACTGTAATGTTCCTGACTTGGCTAGTCTAGGAAACGTTTCTAATGTGTGTGTAGGATCAAAGGTTTATAACATATAAATGATCATACAAATAATAAATGTGACAAAGGACTGCAAAGTTTGTATTATGATATCTCTGTGGATTACAAAATGGCCGAATGTGGCTGAATAATTGGCAATACTCGACTAGATCAACATACAAAGGATCTTAGCCGGAATATAAATAAGAAACTACAGTTGAATAAAATAACAACACTCGGCTAAATCAAAAGACAAAAGGATCTTAGCCAGAATACAAATAAGCAACTAAAAGATAATACCCGGAATATGGGAGCACTGCGGAATCAATGAAGAATGATGAAAGACCTGGATGATCTTCTTGGTGACTAGGGTGTGTCTTTCAACACCGAAATCAACCGACTGGTGTCTTCCTCCTGGAATACACTGAACTATCTCTCCTAAGATGCACCTCTTCTCCTCAATGACAAGTCATAATCTGCATAATGATGAATGACGTCGCTGACCCTTCCTTTATAGCTTTCCAAAACCCTAAATCATGTTGAAACCCTAATTCATTGTTGATTTCCAAAACCCTAAATCATGTTGAAACCCTAATTGAATGTTGACTTCCAAAACCCTAAATCACTGTTGGAACCCTAATTCATTGTTGACTTCTATTTTTAGCTCATAATGACTTAAAAGTGCTTTTAACCCTTTTTAGCTCAATGTCACTTTCTGAATATAACACCTATGACTGGAGTGACCTCTAGTAACCATGTTTACCCCTCTTTGTCCCTGGCTATAGTCTAACGGGGCGGTTTAGATCATTAGGCCTCCTCTTCTGGAGCTCCTATTCAGAAAGGGAAATTACATAAGGTCGTGGAAGAATAACAATATATCTTCTCCTCACTTACCAGGGTACCTCTGCACTGTTAGGTCAAGCATCCCATCTATCTGACCCCTGATGCACTACTACCCAATGGGTCAGTCTATCGTCGCTCTCTGTTAGAGAATGAGGAGATCAAGCGACAAATCTAAGAAACTCTCAACAAGGGGCACATATGTCCAAACTCATTACCTTGTGGGAGCCCAATCGTGATGGAGCAGAAGAAAGACGGGACCTGGAGACTCTGCATTGATTACCGAGCCCTAAATAAAATCACTGTTAGGAACTGGTACCTAATTCCTTGAATCGATGATATCCTTGATCAACTCAAGGGGGGGAAATACTTTAGTAAGATTGATATGAAGTAATGCTACCACCAAGTCCCAATAGAGTAGATAGATGTATGGAAGACTGCCTTCAAGTTGAAAGAATGTATTTCTAAATGGTTGGTCATGCCCTTTGGTTTGACAAATGCCCCAACAACTTTCATGAGGATGATGGAAGATATCCTGCGACCTTTCACTAATGATTTTGTAGTGGTGTATCTGAATGACATCCTCATATACATCAATATGTGGGTGGAACACTTGCAGCATATTCAACAATTTCTACACACCCTGCAACAACAAAAGCTATATGCCAACTTGGAAAAATGCTCCTTCGGCATGGACAAGGTCTAGTACCTCAGCTACATCGTGGATCAACATGGTGTGCATGTGGATCCAACTAAAATAAAGGTCATCTATGAATGGCTAGCACCAACCACACTCACTAAGATTCAAAGCTTCTTAGGCCTTGCCAATTTCTATTGCAGGTTCGTGTTGGGATTCTTCCATATTGCATGGGCCCTCAACTAAGTAATAAAGGGTGGTGGTAAATAAAACTTTATGTGGGTTATGTCCCAACAACAAGCATTCGATTATTTGAAGCAGTTTTTGTGCTCAGCCCCAGTACTTTCATTACCTGACCTGCAACAACCCTTTGAGATCAAGATAGATTATTCAGACTATGTTGTGGGAGCAGTTCTCACTCATCATGACCATGATGTGGCCTATCATAGTGAGACACTATGAGATGTCTTCCATAAGTACCCTACTTACGAAAAATAAATGTACTCCATTGTGCAAGCCTTCCATGATTTGGATTTATGCAGGAACACAATGAAATACATAAATACCCATAAATGCAGAGATGCAGCAGAAATAAAACTTCATTTCATTAACAACAAATGACTGAAATATGCTTACAGACATAATGTAAATAAAATAGCTAGGGCGTTGGTAGCTTATCTCTTAGAAGAGATGTGGTGGCTACTGGCCTCTTATCACTGTGTTACAATGAGGCTCGAAGGCCTATATATTATTGAGAAATAATGGAAAAACTCTAAACATCCAAAAACCTAACCCTAGGAGATGAAACGCCAAAATATGGGCCCCATCAAGGTAAATCGGTACATCAATTTCCCGGGGTCGTAACTTTGGCATACTATCTCTGTTTGATGCACATGATACATCGTTAGAAAGATCTATCCGAGGAATACACTGCTAACAATGAATATCAAGTTTGAAACAAATTAATATTCATCAAGCATTTGATGCCAAAAAATGTCATTTAGGGCCTCAAAACGGCTCCAGAAGTTCAGGACCCAAAAAAATGCTAAAAATAGTAAATTGTGCTACAATTAAGGAAACTGAAAAACTGAAAGAAACAATGGTGTGGGTCCAAGTGGAATAGGCAAGTGGCCACCAATATCCACCTGGATCATCCCACCAGTGGAGGCATTACCTTATTGGGAAGCAGATAGTCATCCACATTGATCATCAGCCATTACAGTTCATGCAAACCCAACGAAAATTGAAGAAGCGTCACCATAATAAGTGGTCCACATACTTACAACAAATCCACCTCATCATCAAGTATAAAATAGGAAGTACAAACCAAGTCTGTGTTAGGGACCTAACCTACCTAACCCCTCAAGTGAGTAGAATAATATATTTCTATGTAATAAAGGTCAATATTAATAACGCCTAGCAATAAGGAGGAATAAGTCAAATGTAATAAGACCTAATAGAAGCTTCCACTTCTAGAAGGATCTTCTTCTAGATTGTTCTTTTGGATTGATAGATTTAGTATAAATAGGAATAGAGGGTATGAGAAGTTTTGTCTTGGATATTATTTTAATAGAGCTCTACTCTATTGGAGGTCTCCCCCTCGAAGAGGCAAGTGAACATTTCTATTAGTAATCAAATTTCTCATTCTAGTCTTATTCTAGTATTGTTGTGGTATTGTTTTGGTATTATTCTGGTTATATCCTTATTTCTCTACTATTTCTAGCTAAAATATTTGTGTTATGCATACTATTTTATATCTGGAATACTATAAGTGGTATCAAAGCACCTTCCTCGACAGAAATTTGTGGGTTAAATTTTTTCAGGGTAGAGACGTGTTTCAACATCTTAAAGCTATAGAGATATGTCTTTACGCACATAAACCTGCATTCAGGGAGTCATACACACATGAAATACAAGAGGTACTTAAGCGCACATTTGTTGGCCACCCTTGTAACCCCTGTTTGTACCCCTTCGAGTTGTAGAGCATCAGACAATACATGTATACAGATCAAACTAGATTTCCGGAAGCCCTCCATAGATAAAGTGATCGGTCGCCTGACTGCTATAGTGCCACCAAGAACAACACCCGGAACGATACTCTCTATTACCTGGGTAGTCGGGTAGTATGGATAAGGGCACGATCTATCCTCCTTAGTTGGTTCCTTGAGAGATTGGGCTGAGTACTATTTTTGGAACCCACACGTATATCAGAGAGCTATAGAACAAGGAAAACCATTGTCTATAGAAACCCTAAATATCCTATCCCTGGGAATAGAAAAAAAATAGAATAGACAAGATCTATTTTCATGCAACTATGCCTTCTGCATTCTAGTTGCAAAATTACTACACATTTCTTCCTATTAAGCATTTGGGAATTTCGCGACTACAGTATTCTTCAGGCGAGAGTATAACTCTGTAGGAGTATAGTGATCCCATCGGCACACTGATTTGGGACATATTCCACTGGATTCCCCTTTTCTCCCTGATCGTAGTCATACCCTTCATTTTTAATCCTTTTTGTTTCAAAGGACCTGACCCCTCCCCAGTTTCCCTATTTTTCCACCTATTCTATTTGATTACCTTTATCGCACTGATCGACATGGTACCTATCACTTATAAGTTCTTTTTTATGGTCCCACCCACCGATTTTTCCTTCCCCATACTTCCCCTCTCCAAATGGCCACCACTCGCAACCAAGAACTCCAAGATTCCATAACTCAATCCCATGCCTCCATCAAACATAGGACATCTGAGATTGGCTCTACCAATTCCTGCATTGCAAAAATAGAGAAAAGAATTTACACCATGGAAGTCAACTTCACAACTCAATTTACCGCCCTTCAGTCTGCTGTCAATCGATTGTTGAACCACCCTATGGGTCCTTCCTCATCAGACCAACCAGATGCTCCTGATTCCTCTCAGTCTCTTCATTTTCAATCCAACTCCTTTCATCGTGAACCTCATCTTCCTCGCGTAGAGGTCAATAAATTTGATGACTTTGATCCTACGGGTTGGGTCACTCAAATGGAGCATTGTTTTTCTCTACATGGTATTACCGACAAATTGGCCAAAATTTGCTATGTTGTCCTCTATCTAGATCCTGAACACTGGAAATGGTGGAAATGGCGTACAAATTCACGTCAGGGGTATATTTATTGGACCCAGTTTTTTGCAGAGCTCTATGCCCTCTTTAATATCGATACCCACTATCTCGGTCATTTGACCAAGTTGAAACAATTAGGCATAGTGGAAAACTTTATCACTATTTTTGAGCATTCGACCTTTCAAACAAAGGGCATGTTAGATGCATTCTTTCATGAATGCTTTATCAGTGGCCTCAAGGATGAAATCCGATCCCAGGTTCTCATGGCACGCCCTCAGAATTGGTTGGATGTTACTACATGTGCTAAAGAAGCCCAACAAGTTGTTTTTTCCCATCACAAAAAACCCTATTTTGATCCTCGCCCTCGACCCACTAATCTTAACCCCCATGTAACTCCCCTCAAGGTCGAGAAACTAACTCGGGATGAAATGGTTGAATGCCAACTGAAGGGTCTTTGCTATAATTGTGATGAAAAATATTTTTCGGGGAACAAGTGTAAGGAACAAAAAAATTTTATGGCCATTTTCGAAGATGTTCCTGAATATGATGTGACAATTCCCCTTGTTGAAGAACCCTCCCTTCCCGATGCTACCCATGAGCCTGTTGACCTACCTGAAGTTGACTCCCTTATTTCCTTGTATGCCCTCACTGGCTTCTCTGCCCTACAAATCCTCAAGCTCATTGAATGTATTAAGCACAGGAAGGTCATCATCCTTGTTGACAGTGGTAGCACCCACAATTTTACTCATCATCGCATTGCCCAAGAAACCAATTGCTATATTCGTGCTGTTAATAATTTTCAAATCATGATAGCCAATGGTGGGTCCATGAAATGTGGTGGGCGTTGTGAAAATTTTCATCTTTAAATTGGACATTACCACGTGAAATCTCATATGTTTTCCATTGGCATGGGTGGTTGTGACATTGTGCTAGGTGCTAAATGGTTACACACTTTGGGTCCCATTATTATGAATTTTAAGGAATTAACCATGCAATTCTAATATGATGGACAAATTTATCAATTCCAAGATCTCACAGTTGGTTCTCCTGAGATCACTAGTTCCCATTGCATGTAAAATCTCCTTAAGAAAGGCCATTCTAGTATTATTCCTCAACTCCATTCTATTCAAGCAGTTGAGACACCCTCTGTGCATCCTGACCTCCACACTATCCTTTCTACACATCAAGTTGTTTTTTCCACCCCTCAGGGACTTCCTCCTTCTTGTGGTGTTCATGATCATTCCATTCCCCTTGTTCCTAGAAGTCTTCCTCCCAATGTTTTCCCTTATCGTCATTCATTTCCCCCAAAGAATGAAATTGAGAAAATAGTGTAGGAATTTCTCCAAGTGGGTGTTATCTGCCCGAGTACGAGCCCTTATTCTTCCCCTGTGGTCATGGTACTTAAGAAATAAGGTACTTGGTGCATGTGTCCTAAATTTTGTGCCCTCAATAAACTCACCATCAAGGACAAGTTTCCCATTCTTGTCATTGATGATCTCTTGGATGAGTTGAGTGGTGCTCAGTACTTCACTAAACTTGATCTGTGTTCTGGCTACCACCATATATGTATGCAAGAAGCTGACATACCCAAGACTGCCTTTCACACTCATGAGGGTTACTATGAGTTTTTGGTCATGCCCTTTGGCACTCACGAGGGTCACTAAAAATTTACCCATCGAACAATAGATCTTTGTGTTATTTAAAGACGTTGAAACAGGTCTCTAGCCTTTGATTTATTTTTCTAACATTTAGATGCATGTTGGCTCGGGAAAGAGCTCTAGTACAACTTGTAACATTATTTAACCCATGGACGCTCGACTTGAAACATGAACCAAGTATAAAAAGATTATAAATGCAAAAAAACAAATACAAGGGACAAACAAGATGAAATATGCAAAAAATATCCTTGTATTAATTATTATCAAAAGAAAGAAAGCAATGCTCACTTGCCTCTTAAGGTGGGGTGACGTTTCATTAAGAAAAGCTTCAAATACAACAATACTCGACCAAAACTTTCCAAAATGCCTCCTAGCTCTTTAAATAAATTCTCAATAGAAAAACCCTAACTACTTTTGGTCACATAATTAATGAGTATAAACTACCTAGTGGAGGACCTTATTCGATAAAGAGGACACTTTTACATTAAATATCTATCTCCTAATTATCTAATGGACGTTACTCAAGGAAGATGGTTAAATACATTAATTAACTAGCTCATAAGTACCATAAAGTAGAAAGGTTAGTGTAGAACCCTAACACAAACACGGATGGGAGATCTTAATCAAATGAGGTAAAGACACTGGTTCATGGTGAAAAATCAAAGTTAAGATCAATTATCACTAATTGTGAATCAATAAAAATTAATTAAAAATAATTAAGAGTAATTAATGATCAATTAAGAGTAATTAGAGATCATTTAAAGATAATTATTGAGTAATAAGAGTAATTAGAGATCATTTAAAGATAATTATTGGGTAATTAGTGATAATAAGGAGTTAATAAAATATCAATGAGTAATTATAATTTAATTAGGAATACTCAATGATAATTACAGGTCAATTCATCCCCAACCCAATGAAAAATAATTTAGAATGCTTCTATATTTCATATAGTTTGTTAACGATATATCGTTTTTGTAAGTAAGCTTAAGCATGGTCCAACTCCACTTGACATATGAGTTTGTTTATTATAAGAGATTTTGCAACATTTGATGCCAACTATTGTACTTTGGTTTAAGTTTACCTTTTCGATTTACAAGTTAAGTATGTTAAAAAATAAAAACTTTAATCCCAAGCAAGATCTTCACACACACAATCAAAAGCTTGATTAGCTTGATGTTTGTGTCTCAAGTATGGTTGAGTATTTTCCTTCTGAATTAAAGATTTATAAAAAAATAGTCAAACCCAAAAATATCACCAACCACCGAAAAAATCCTATACACCATGCAACTTTATAGTAAAAAGTCTACACTTCCCATTAACCACCATACTTTTCTAGTATTGGTTGGTTCTAAACTTTATTGATTTTGATAGGTTTAATATTATTAGTCAATAAACAAGTTCCACTATAATCATATATTATTATTGATTATTATTGATTTTGATAGGTTTAATATTATTAGTCAAATAACAAGTTTCACTAAAATATAATTTTTTGACATTTTCTAACTAAATCATTATAATTATATATTATTTTTTTTCAGTAAAAAATTAATTTAATTATATTAATGAATATATATTTTTTTTTACATTTTTTTTATATCTTCTAACCAAACCACTATAATTATATATTACTTTTCTTTCCAATAAAAAAATTAGTTCAATTATATTAATGAAAATATAATTTTTTTACATTTTTTTATATCTTATAAACAAAGCCACACGTTCTTTCATAACCAAACCCTTTAGGAGTGACTTCCACCTCATGTCATGTTTGACTTACAACTATTACCATCCTCCTCATAGTCTCATGTCCCTCATGTCAGTGACTTACAACTATTACCATCCTCCTCATAGTCTCATGTCCCTCATTGACCTTAAGTTTGGCACTTCCTCACCAACCCAAGTTGGGCTCCACTCCTTATGTTAATCCAAATTCTGGTGTAGGTGGTGGACCAAATGGTCCTCTAAATAAGTTATAAAATACAAGAAACAAACGATTGTTATTTATGATTCAATCATATATGTATGTATAGATGGTTTTGAAGTTTTATATGCAGGTTAGAAAACGTTTATTTTATAAAAATCATGTCTAGATTATGTGCATTAACATAAAACTGTGGTGCATAATACTTATTTGAAATATTGTCTTTTCATACATTGTATTTAAATTATGGTAAAATTTTGATATGCTTAATTTTGTTTTTAAATTCTTATGATAAAAAGGAGAACATTTTTATTTAAAAAATAACTTACTCCCATCTGAATATTTGGCATACTTGAGTGTTCAGTACACATTAGCACGCCTACACACTACCGATCACCAAGACGATTACAGACACGTGACAACACATTGACTTTACTCCGAATAAGCATTTTATCACTTAAACGTAATATTATATAGAATTTATATATAAAGAATAACATATAAAATAATATAATAGTTACTGGTTTTATTTCTCCCTTACAACGATGTATAGAACATTCATTATAATGAAATTATTATCATATAGTATTGATATTTTATGTTCGTAATATTATATAGAATTTATATATAAAGAATAACATATAAAATAATATAATAGTTACCTGTTTTATTTCTCTCTTACAACGATGTATAAAATAATATAATAGTTGCTTGTTTTATTTTTTCTTTTACAACGATGTATAGAACATTCTTTATAATGAAATGTATAGAATATTTATTATAATGAAATTATTATTGATGATGATGATGATAATTAATGTTCACTAAGACTTAATTGGTTTATCGGACTTTAAGAGGGTAAGTGATTACTTGTGATTTTTTAGAATTTTGTTTTTGTGCTCGAAAAACATTAAGAGAAGCTTTCCAAGATCACCATACTTTTGTTGAGTTAAGAGGTTAGGAA
>JZKD02S2011458.1:46976-58465 GCA_000966675.3 Picea glauca
CCCACCTTTCTACCTTTAAGCGGGGGGGGGGGTTCGGAATCATGGTTGCAGCTTTCCGACGGCTGAGATCTTAGCGCCCGGATCAACGGCGCTCACGCATTCCCATCATTTTCAGCTGCTCTGTGTTTAGTCTGCATGGGCCTTTCTCCCATCATGTCATCTTCCTTTCCACCTTTCCCCTGCTTCCGTGTGTCGTCTTCCCACCTCCCCTCTTTGGTCCGCGTAGTCCTCCCTCCTTCTCATCATCTGCTCATTGCTTGCCACGTATCCCACTCCTTTCCACGTCAGCCTCTCACCAAAGAGTAAGTCCATTATCTCTCGTCTTTCCCCCTTCCGCTTGTTGTCCTCCGCCATGTGTCCTCTTCCTCCGCTACTTCTTCCACGTCCTCATAATCTGACGCCATCCCTCCTATCATGTGCCCCGTTCTCCGCGCTGGCTTCCATGCCTATCCACCAAGCCCTTCAGTTATTCTAGGTGGCAGCGCGAGAAGTCTTCCATATCCCAAGGCACTGAGTTGGCCAAGTCATTCCCAATCCCCACGGAGCAGTTATTGAGGCAGTTGGTGGTGGTTAGACATCGTCTCCGCCATAATGGGGATGTCCTGCAATGAATTAAAGGCACGTCGATTCGCCGATGAAACTGTCAGAAGATCGATCGCGTCTGCCATAAGTTGCATGACCATTCAAAGATTGCGGCTACAGATTGTCAGAAGCCATGCAGATGCAAATATTTCAATACAGTTTCTTGGTTCCGCTGCTGTTTTTGTTTTGAGTATATGTAGGCATTCTTGCCATTTTTGTATCTATCGATGGTAGAGCTAAGCTCCCGACTGTAAAGTTTCAGCAAACATTCTGGTTTCCTGGTTATGCCTCTGTGTTTGAGATTTCTTGGTTTATAACAAACATTTTTCCTTTTCCATCTATGTTTCATCTTAGGCCAGGGAGTCCACTGTCGAAGGATTCGCGTGGACTGAACAATCTTGTTATGATAAAGGATTTGTTGTGACATTGTTATGCCCTCTGGTCTTCTATGTTTGAATATAAAAGGATTTTGTGTTCGAATGCCTTCTTCTTCAGTCTGTTACAAACCGGATGTCTGTGATAGACCTTTGCACTCTTCTCATGCAAGTCTTCCTCCTACTCACCCTTTTACTGCAACTCACTGTTTAGAGTTTATCAAGACCTCACTCGTTCATGCATGCCTAGCCTAGTTTCTGAGTTGAGACAGTATTGTTCTAAGTTTTCCTCCATTTGATCGCCCTTTAAACAAATCGTGGCATTAAACTGATGGGCGTCGGGCTCTGCTCGTGCAAGCAATCCAGGAGTGACTTTCGGCTCCAACATTTCTGGCGCCGTTGCCGGGGACGAAGTTGAATATTTTCCCCGGGATTGAACGACAAAGATTTAGCTGATTCTGAAGGTGCATCAAAAGTCAGAACTTGAAGATCGCTATTGTGCACCTAGCGACTCCACTACGGCGAACCCGTTCGATTAGTTGTGGCTTCCAGTGGCAGGCACACGCGGTCCCATCCACAACTGCCTTTGGCTACAACTGAAGAAAATCCAGAGGTGATTCTCAGAAAAGGAAAGGCTCCTCAAAGAGAAAGCTTCGCCTCTGAACTAGGTATTTCCCTGCCTCCTTCTGTAAGAACTCCATTTTCTTATTCTCAGCTTCCTAGTCGCCCTTCCTCTGAGGTTTCCCGTTTTCTGAATTTCGGGAGTGTTCCTGCTAAGTTTTCTCCTCCTGGTCTAGTATCAGAGGGAGAGATCCTTATCACTCCCCCTTCCCTGGAAGCTGTGCCTCCACACAGACCTTAGGCCTCTGAAGGTTTCACCACCCCTCCTGCTATTACCACTGTTGCACAGAAAGAGGCATCTGCACATTCAGATCCCTTAGACCTCTCTCTGTTTTTCCCGTCATCTCCTTCGAGAACCTCTTTCCCGACATCACCCGTTCACACTCCTTCTCCTCCGAGTTCTCCTTTACCTAATATCCCTATGGCTGGTGCTAATCCCCCTCCGAATAGAATGGATGCTATAGTCGCTACTAGATATGCTCCTTTAATCCTACCCCATCCTATGAATCCTCTCCCCGCTGGAGACTATTTGAAGTACATGCCCAAATTCACTGGGGAAGGAGACATACCTGCAGAAGAGCACATGGCTGCTTTTTACAGTTATGTGGACAACCTCAATATTGAGAATGAAGATGTCTGGATGAGAGTTTTTGTCCAGAGCTTGGATGGTGAGGTTATAAAATGGTTTAGAGGACTGGCCCCTGGATCTATTGCTGGAATTGAAGCCCTGGATAATGTTTTCTTGAGGCAGTGGGGGGATAGGAAAGATTACATTTATTACATGACATAGTTTGGGTCCCTGAAGAAGCAGGAAGGAGAGTCTGTCTCTGACTTCTCCAAAAGGTTCAATAAGATGTATAACAAGATTCCTGCAGAGGTAAAGCCATCTGAAGCCTCTGCTCAGATTTCCTATGCTGGTGCATTTGACCCTGATTTCTGCCTTCTGTTAAGAGAAAGAAGAGCTACTTCCTTAGCTCAGATGCAAGATGCAGCTATAGAAGTAGAATCCAACATATTAGCAGCTGACAGACTGAGGAACAAGGCCGACACAGATAGAAGAAAGGGAAAATCAGAAGCCTCGACTTCTGACTCCAACATTTCCGGCCCATCGCTGCCACACCCTCAAGTAAATGAGCTGACCTAGGTCATGAACTTTTTGAAAGGAGAAATGGAGAGATTGAGAGTGGAAAGGAAACAAATGACCAAGGGCCCTCAGAACACCGAGAACAGAGGAGGTTTCAGAAGGCCAAATAATTTTTCTCCTCCAACTATGCATAGAGAGAAGGAAAGAGACAAAGACGACCAAAGAGTTTAGGCTCCCTTCCAAAACAATTTTGTAGCTGAGGAGAAAGAAGGGAAAACAGACGAGCCTGAACTTAAAATCCACTCTCTAGAAGTCACTCCTCCTTTCCCTCATCTGACTCAATCAACATACGAGGAGTCTCTCATGAACATTCAACTAAATGAATTAAGCAAGGGAGACAAAGCTAGTGGTGGCCGAGACAGGTATAACCTGAGATCCGAAAAAAGGGCAACAACATCTGATATTCTGGAGCCGTCCACCAGAGCAGAGAAGCCTACTAATGAGATAGCAGACAGTCACAGAGGTAAGAAAGCCCAACCCCTCTCTCCCATTGTCCAAAATCATGTTCCTGAAATTAGAGAAATTCCAAAGCCTACATCTTCTTTTAATTCCGAGCATGAGATTCAAAAGATCAGAATTCATGTACCCCTCACCGATCTTATCAAACATGATGAATTCAAAAGGCGTTTCTCTGACCTTTTGAAATCTGAAACCTCATTCCCTTCCACAGACTTCATAAACCTCCAAGATGAAAAGCCAACAGTTGTCCTAGGCCCCATGGTGGAAGACAGAGATGATTCATCCCCTCCTTTCTACACCTCCCTGAACATACATGACAAAGTATTGCACAATTGTTTAATGGATTCAGGGGCCTCTCACAACCTCATGCCCAAAGCTGTCATGGAAGAATTAGGATTAGAAGTCACCAGAGCCTATCATGACCTCTATTCCTTTGACTCTAGGAGGGTACAATGTTTGGGAGTCATCAAGGACCTGGTAGTCTCTTTGTTTCAACTGCCCATGAAGAGTATGGTCATGGATATTGTGGTAGCTGATGTTCCCCCCAAGTTTGGCATGCTGCTATCAAGCTCTTGGATCAAGAGACTTGGAGGGACGTTACAGATGGATCTCACATATGCCACCATTCCAGTTTTTGGGGGAGAACATAGGAGATTGTACAGAGAAGCCCAGCTAGCCTATATAGTCAGTGATGAAGCAAACCCCACTAATCATCCCATCTATGCCTTGGACACCAATTTAGGCTCCAGTCTATTGCAGCTCACCCACACCTCTGAGGCTCCTTTACAGATTAGAAAGCAGCTCAGTCTTAATCAGGAGATGCCTCCTCCAACCACCTCTGTTTGGAAGATGTTCTTTGATGGAGCCTCTTCCAGTATAGGTGCAGGTGCCGGGATAGTATTCAGATCCCCTTCTCAAGAGACCATATCTCTGTCATACAAGATGGAATTTGAAGTCACCAACAACGTGGCAGAGTATGAAGCCCTGGTTCTGGGATTAATATCTGCAAAGGAAATGGAAATCAGGGAGATAGCTGTGTTCGGGGATGCAGAATTAATCGTCCAGCAGGTCAAAATTGTCTATCAGGCCAAGCACCCTTGTCTCAAGAATTACAGGAACGAGGTATGGGATCTAATTGACAATTTCTTCCTGGCTTTCAACATCTCTTTCATTCCAAGGGAAAAAAATGCTCCAACCGATTTTCTAGCTTTCTCAGCTAGTTTGTTCGAAGCTCCTGCGCTGCCCGCTGACAGATCAAAGGTGGGAATAAGATACAGACCCTCTGTACCGGACAATGTCAAACATTGGAAGGTATTTGAAAATGATCCGGAGATCAAGAAATTCCTCCAATCCATTCATGACTTTTATGCATCACACATAGATGAAGATCTTGACGTGGAGGGTGACCGCCACTTTGGAGAGTTTTCAAATAAGATTGCTGACCACCAGATTATTCATCTACCAAGAAATCACATACCAAGAGGTCTGATCCCATTAGAAAGATTGTTCGATGGGAATGATGTGGCAGTAGGGGGGAGAGTTCCTGGTGATGATGCCGACACAGCCGAATGCAACATAGGCACACCAGAAGAGCCCAAGTTTGTCAAGTTGTCAAGGAGTTTGACCGAGGAGAAGAGGGTCGAATACACTAAGTTTCTGAGGGAGTTTGATGATGTGTTTGCATGGACCTACGAAGACCTCAAGACTTATGACACATCAGTCATTGAGCACAAGATCCCACTGAAAGAAGAGGCTAGGCCATTCAAGCAAAAGCTGAGACAGATAAATCCTATGCTGCTACCTTTCATGGAGAGGGAAGTAAAGAAGTTGTTGGATGCTCAGATCATTGTCCCCTTGAGATATTCTGACTGGGTGGCCAATTTGGTCCCAGTGAGAAAGAAAAGAGGTGAAATCAAACTCTGTGTTGATTTTAGAAACCTGAACAGGAGCTCAAGGAAGGATAATTATCCCTTGCCCAACATGGAGCACATACTGCAGAAGGTCACTGGTGCTTCCAGAATATCCATGATTGATGGTTTCTCTGGCTACAATCAGATATCAGTCATGCCGGAGGACAGGGAAAAAACAGCCTTCACCACTCCCTGGGGCACATTCATGTATGCCAAGATGCCCTTTGGACTGATGAATGCGGGGGCAACATTTCAGCAAGCCATGGACATAGCCTTCATCGGGGAAAAATATAAATTCGTGGTGATTTACTTAGATGACATAACGGTCTTTTCCAAGACTGATAAAGAGCACCGCTACCACTTGAAGAAGGTTTTCCAGAAGTGCCGCAGGTTTGGCCTTTCCCTGAATCCCAAGAAATCATTGTTTTCTATGCAAGAAGGGAAGCTCTTAGGCCATATAGTATCAGCAGAAGGAGTGAGAATTGATCCTGACAGAGTGGAAGCAATTCAAGCCCTGTTGCTTCCCAGATCTAAGAAAGAGGTTCAGGCATTTTTGGGAAGGATTAATTTCCTGAGGAGGTTTGTTTCAAATTTTGCTGAGTTGGTGAAACATATTACGGCCATGCTCAGGAAGGGGAATGAAGTGAAATGGACTGCCGAGCCCAGAGAGTATTTTGTCCAAATAAAGAAGGCATTGACTGAAGCACCTGTGCTAGTCAGTCCCGATTATTCCAAAGACTTTCTGATATTTTCTTTTGCTTCCTGTGATACAGTAGTGGTAGTTCTGTTGCAGAAAAACAATCAAGGGCAAGAGAAGCCTATCGCCTTCTTTAGCAAGGCGCTGAGAGATGCAGAGCTCCGATACGATATCATGGAGAAGCAGGCTTATGCCTTGGTGAAAGCTATTAAAGCTTTCAGAGTCTATGTATTGCATTCAAAGATCATTGCATATGTCCCTTCAGCTTCTGTGAAGGACATTCTTATACATCTTGACATAGACGGGAGGAGAGGTAAATGGTTCGCCAAGATCCTAGAGTTTGATCTGGAGATTAAGCCCACCAAGCTGGTAAAGGGGCAAGGTTTAGCCAAGTTGCTGGCTGAATCCAATTGCCGGGCCTTGGGAATCAATTTCTTCAATGAGCAAGCAGAGTCATCCAACAGGAGTTCCCAAAGCACTGTTCCACTAGCAACATGCACCTGGTATAAGGATATCCTGTACTTTCTGCAGGAATTGAAGCCTCCTGATGGATTGGGGAAAAGTAAAGCCAGAGCCTTAAAGCTCAAAGCGGTCAGGTATTGCCTCATTGACCAAACCTTGTATTGGAAAGACCCCCAGGGGTTATTACTGAGGTGTCTGGACCCACAGTAGGCCCATAAGGTTATATTCAACTTCCATAGCAGGCTCTTTGGAGGTCATCATATTGGGAATACCACAACTCCCAAGATCCGCCGAGCTGGGTATTACTGGCCCACCTTATTTCCTGATGTTTGCAGGGAAGTTCGAGCTTGCATTAAATGCCAGAAATTCTCTGGGAAGCAGCAACTCAAATCCCTGCCATTAAAGCCTGTGGTAGTCTCAACACCTTTTCAGCAGTGGGGATTGGATTTCATTGGGGAAATTCATCCTCCCTCAAGTGGCCAGCATAGGCGGGTTCTGACTGCAACCGACTACTTCACTAAATGGATAGAAGTTGTTCGTACCAGAAGCACTTCGCACAAAGTAATCATCAGCTTCCTGGAAGATATTATAACCAGATTTGGTTGCCCCAGCAGAATTGTCACTGATAATGCCTCCCCCTTTCGGTCTGAGCATCTGGTCAAATTCTGTGAACAGTTCCAGATTGCACTAATTCACTCCACTCCCTACTATCCTCAAGGAAATGGACTGGCATAGTCCTCCAATAAAAGCCTAATCAAGCTTATCAAGAAGCTACTGGAGGACAATAAAAGGGCCTGGGACTCAAAGCTCAAATTTGCTCTTTGGGCCGATCGGGTGACAACTAAGAAATCCCTGGGTCTCTCACCCTTCCAATTGGTTTACGGGATAGAAGCCATTTTCCCCACTCAGCTCGCCTTACCTGTGGCAAATCTCCTCCAGGACTTTGAAGGAGAACCTAACCATGTGCTCAGAATTCATCAGATGGTAGAAGTGCAGCAGGTCAAAGAAAAGGTCATGGACAATGCCTATAATCATCAGTAGAAGATCAAGCAGGCTTTTGACAGGAAGAGCAAAAAGAAGGGATTTGAGCAAGGTGATCTGGTACTCAAATGGGATGCACCCAGGCAGGAAAAGGGCAAACACAGTAAATTTGATGCCCTCTGGTTCGGGCCTTTCAAGATCCTTGAAGTATTTTCAAACAACACTTACAGGTTGCAGGATCTGGAAGGCAATGAAGTTTTTAGTGGCCCAATTAATGGGCATTTCTTAAAAAAATGTTTTCTGTGAGCCACAGTCGGCTCTTTTTGTTTTGTTTTGTAAATATTGTTTCTGTTTTTGTTTTTCGGACTAATTAATGACTCCATAGCCCAACAACAAAGGCACTAAGTCTGCAAAAGAGTTCCTAGAGCATCACAGGGA
Organism: Picea glauca; assembly: GCA_000966675.3. Taxonomy (NCBI): domain Eukaryota; kingdom Viridiplantae; phylum Streptophyta; class Pinopsida; order Pinales; family Pinaceae; genus Picea; species Picea glauca. The sequence goes on from JZKD02S2011458.1 coordinate 54,645, forward strand.
TGACTCTATCCCCCATGGAGCCAAATGTTAGCGATATTTCTGGTAAAGGGGGCTAGAACGCAAAAGAATGGGTTAAAAACCCACTTGTCCAAAGTTTCAGATGATAATGTGCCCAAGGTAAGTCATGAGCAAGTTCGAGTGGCAGCGATTCGCGCGCCCGGATCAACGACGCATATTAAATTCTGGCCCCCCCTTGCCTTTCTACCTTTAAGCGGGGGGGGGTCCGGAATTGGGGGCGCACCTTTCCAATAGCCCAGATCAGCGTGCCCGGATCAATGACGATGAAGACAATTCTGGACCCCCCCGCCTTTCTACCTTTAAGCGGAGGGGGGGGGTCTGGAATCGTGGTTGCATCTTTTCGACGGCTGAGATCTTAGCGCCCGGATCAACGACGCTCACACACTCCCATCATTTTCAGCTGCTCTATGTTTAGTCTGCGTGGGCCTTTCTCCCATCATGTCATCTTCCTTTCCACCTTTCCCCTGCTGCCGTGTGTCGTCTTCCCACCTCCCCTCTTTGGTCCGCGTAGTCCTCCCTCCTTCTCATCATCCGCTCATTGCTTGCCACGTATCCCACTCCTTTCCACGTTAGCCTCTCGCCAAAGAGTAAGTCCATTATCTCTCGTCTTTCCCCCTTCCGCTTGTTGTCCTCCGCCATGTGTCCTCTTCCTCCGTTACTTCTTCCACGTCCTCATAATCTAATGCCATCCCTCCTATCATGCACCCCGTTCTCCGCGCTGGCTACCATGCCTATCCACCAAGCCCTTCAGTTATTCCAGGTGGCAGTGCGAGAAGTGTTCCATATCCCAAGGCACTGAGTTGGCCAGGTCGTTCCCAATCCCCACGGAGCAGTTATTGAGGCAGTTGGTGGTGGTTAGACATCGTCTCCGCCATAATGGGGACGTCCTGCAATGAATTAAAGGCACGTCGATTCGCCGATGAAACTGTCAGAAGATCAATCGCGTCTGCCATAAGTTGCACGACCATTCAAAGATTGCGGCTGCAGATTGTCAGAAGCCATGCAGACGCAAAGCTTTCAATACAGTTTCTTGGTTCTGTTGCTGTTGTTGTTTTGAGTATATGTAGGCATTCTTGCCATTTTTGTATCTATCGATGGTAGAGCTAAGCTCCCGACTGTAAAGTTTAAACAAACATTCTGGTTTCCTGGTTATGCCTCTGTGTTTGAGATTTCTTGGTTTATAACAAACAATTTTCCTTTTCCATCTATGTTTCATCTTAGGCCAGGGAGTCCACTGTCGAAGGATTCGCGTGGACTGAACAATCTTGTTATGATAAAGGATTTGTTGTGACATTGTTGTGTCCTCTGGTCTTCTGTGTTTGAATATAAAAGGATTTTGTGTTCGAATGCCTTCTTCTTCAGTCTGTTACAAACCAGATGTTTGTGATAGACCTTTGCACTCTTCTCATGCAAGTCTTCCTCCTACTCACCCTTTTACTGCAACTCACTGTTTGGAGTTTATCAAGACCTCACTCATTCATGCATGCCTGGCCTAGTTTCTGAGTTGAGACAGTATTGTTCTGAGTTTTCCTCCATTTGATCACCCTTTAAACAAATCGTGACATTAAACTGATGGGCGTCGGGCTCTGCTCCTGCAAGCAATCCAGGAGTGACTTCTGGCTCCAACAGTATTTAATGTTAGTTTTTTTTTTTACATTGATTAAACTGATTTATAGAGGATGTAAATTGATTATATATTTTAATATAATGTTCAATTTTCTTGTGGAAAAAAATCACTTGAAATTTATAAAATAGAATAGAAGGAATAGAAAATAAGAACAGTTTAATTTTGTATTTTTATTAATAGTTAATATTTTATAAGATAGAAAATTGATTTTTTTTATTGATATGCAATTGAGATTGAATTTTTTATAATTTAAATTTGTATATAAGTAAACAAAATTTTTAAAAAAAGTTTAAATGTTATATAATTTGGAATTTTTTATATGATTATTATTAAATTTTGATTATATAATTTTTAGTTGAATCACAAATTTTTTTTTTTTTTTTGTTAATTTGTGCGGGACCTGTTGGCTACCCGATTAACCAACCTTTTTTTTTGTCCTCGTAGGTTTCGAACCAGTGACTTTAACAACACAGAGTGACTTAACAACACACTCCGTCACCGACTGTTCTACACCTCGGAGACTCACAATTTTTCATTATTAAAATTATATTTTTTAATATATAAATAAATTCCAATTTTTTATTATAAAATTTATGATTATTAAAATATATTTTCTAATATATAAACTAATTAAATTAAAAGTTTTAATTGCAAAATTTCAATGATTATTAAAAATATATTTTCTAATATATAAGTGATTCAAAGTTTTTATTGTGAAATCTCAATGATTGGTATTTAAAAATCTAACTTTTTTAAAAAAATATTTAAAAAAAAAAATTTATTAGAAAAATTCACAAGAAAAAGTCCAAATTCTCATTATACATAAATGTAAATCATGATCCAACTATGTCCATAGCAAAACAATTTAAATAGATTGCTCAAAAAACATGTTTTTTGGGTTTTTGGGACACGGTCTCCATCAACAACTACAACTGTAAAATAATAACTACAACTGTAAAATAATATACTGAAACATGCAAAAACAAAAATTATTGCATTTTGGATAAAATTTTTGTGGCTTCTTAATTGTTTTAAGAAATGTTTTTTTTTAATATGAATTTGCACTAAAATTATTATTTTTTGTAGTTTAAAATTTATTTTTATTGTAAAAATGGATTTAATATGATGTAAATCTATGAAACACTTTATATAAAAAGGAGTGGATTAACTAGGGAGCAATTTTTTCTCAAGAGTAGGTTTTTAAGTGGCTTGATAGATTTTCTGAGCATCTGAGTTGGTTTAAAATGTGGAGAAACCCGTGAGATAAAAATCTAAAATACATAGAACATTGATCCATGCAAAACTCAGAGTACCCCTGAAATTTAACAGGATTCAAACCCATTTTTCTACCCAAAAATAGAACTCTGAAAAGAAGATTACTCCAAAATTAACTTAATCACTCAAATCTAATCTGTAAATACCAAAAAACAATCCAAAAACAGTCATTTAATTTATCCTATTCCAGCTTCGATAGTTCGGTCAAAAAGAAAGAGCGCTAAGGAAATTTCCAAATGCCAACTGTGAACTTAGGGTGCGGCATCATACGTCAGGGTTTGACTTCTACAGGTGAGAGTTCAACAACGTTACGGCAACTCGGATCATGGGCCAGCTCCATTGCACGGCTTTTAATGTGTGCATTCATGCCCACTTAGCGATTATTTTTTGTGAATATATGTCTCTCTGAGGCGTCTGTCCGCGTTAATCTGTTTAACGAATTTAATCCAGCAGCCATATTCGTTCTGTTGAACCTATATTTGTCTGTATGCAGTATTTCGCAGCTATAAAGTAAGCATTCTATCCAATATTTTTTCAAAGTTCTGTAACTTGTTTCGATTTAGTCAGCTCTCACCATGCTGAAAGCGGGTAAGATTGGGAATCATAAACCGGGGTTTTTTCTGGTGTATTTCTTGATCATCTGGATGAGTCCCAACATCATCCCGAGTGTTGCAGGGGCCATACCTGGCTGTCCCAAGTGTGGCAATACTTCTGTTCCATACCCTTTTAGCACCAAAGTTGGCTGCGGTGTCCCTGATTACAGAATCAACTGTAATGCAGCCAACGACCTGGAATTCAAATCGGTCAATGGGAGCTCTTATAAAATCCTTAGTATCAATCCAGCTACCATGAGGCTGGTTATTGAACCTTCGCCTCTGATTAACGATTCTTGCCAGACTGA
>JZKD02S2011469.1:0-10142 GCA_000966675.3 Picea glauca
AGTATGTTAAGGGTTGCTTGGGTGGGGAATTCACCCATAGTGAATTGGCAAGCTGGTATGACCTCCGCTACCTTTCTTTTGGTGCCAGTGGCTAACTCTACCAACCATGGCTTGGAATGTTTATGTGGCTGTAATTTACACTTATCTACAGCCTTAGGAGCTATATAACTCAAATTTGAACCAGGGTCAATTAGAATAGACACTAGATGGTTGGTGATCATACCTTCCATCTCCACCATTGAAACTTGGTGGTCAGCTTGTTTATTATCCAAGGCTGCATAAATTTGCGGCACACTCCTAGCCACGTCATTGATGGTGGTAGCTTCTTTAACATTGTAAATTCTTTGACTGTTCTGTTGTCGGTGCGGGCAGTCTCTCAGTAGATGTTCTTCTCCACAACCCCAACATTTCAAGGGTTCTTTCTTTGGGTTATCAATCTTTCCTTGGTAGATCCAGAAGGTTTATTTCCGCTCTGGGAGGGGAAATGTTTCTGGTGTACACTTCGGGTTGGGAAGCTCATCCTTGAGTCCTTCTGATAGTTTTTAAATCTTGGGTATTTAAACCCCTTTTTCTGGAATCCCAAACTATTCTTCTGCTTCTAGTTTTTACGAGGTTCTGTCCGATGCCCCAGCTGTTCGTAACAATATCTTTCCTTTCAGATAGTGTCTTCTAGGGTCTTTGGCTCATCAAACTCAATCATGTTCTGATATTCCTTAGGTATTCCACTGATGAATCGTTGCACCTTTGCCTTCTCTTATTTTATATAGGGTACGTACCTCATCAATTCGAGGAATCTGCTGACATATTCCTCTATGGTGCATTGCCCCAGTTTGAGTTCATAGAATTCTTTAGTCTTTTCGTCAAAATGCTTTTTTGACAGATACTTCTTTCTGAAGTATTTCTCAAACCGTTCCCAAGATAGGTACTCTTCATGAATCCATTTTACATTCTTAAGGTCTTCCCACCAAATGGAAGCCTTTCCATTGAAGTTGAAAGTGACTACTCGGGCCTTTAAATTTTCTGAGAAGTCATGGAATCTGAAATACTTCTTTAGTCCAAGCAGCCAGACCTTTGATTCCTCCCCCTTCTTTATTTCACCATTGAAAGAGGGTGGTTTGGTCTTCTTGAATTCTTCAAGATTGTGACTTTTGGAATGCTTTCGTTTCTTCCTTTTTCTTCGGGAATAAGAACTAGTTCTGCTACTAGAAGATCCCTCCGAGTCACCAGTTTCCTTTCCAGAGGAATAGTCCGACGCTTGTCCCTTATCTCTGGGGTGGACCTTTCTTGAGGTCCTCTTCCTAGTGTGGCCACTTAAAGACCATGTTTCCATATCTCAGGTGGACTTCGAATTTTCTTTGTCTGTCGTCGGTCTGCATGACTGGTGTCAGGTTCATGTTGCAATTGTCTTTGTATGTTGGATAAACTCTGCAACAAGACTACACTAATTTTTATCTACTTCTCTTGCTCTTTTATCAACCTATCGTTGTTGGCCTTGCAACTCTGTAGTTCGATCATGAGGCTTCTCATAGTCTCAGATAGATCAGGAGGGCTCTCTACCTCTCTCCTTTCATCAGATTCTTCATCTCTGTTGTGGGAGCCATCCCCCACTTCGTGGTGTGTCACCATTCTATGCGTCTGCAGTTTCCCGTGGTTGATTGTCCACTTGTTGTGCAAGAAAAACACTTATTGTTAGTCAACATTATATTCATTCACATTCAATACATAATTCATATTTTTCAAATGCATACACACAATAGGAATTTTCATTCTTAACTTCGGCTTTTGCTAAAGGGGGTTAAGATAAAGGGTTACTCCTTTTAAGAGTACTTCAAATGGAGTTTCTACGCAACTCGTTCATGAGCCCAAGTAGTCCAAGTGTTGTAACCATGCTCTGATACCAATTTATCACACACCCACTACAACAACTTAGGATTTTGGTCTTTTTCTTCAAGGAACAAAATCCTTGAGACTTCTATGGGGCCTAGCGCAGACCCTCTCTTCCCTTATCCTCCTCCAAATGACTACAAGATGGCGTTAGCGCAAGTGACTTTCACAACTCGTGACTTGGGAATCAAGACTCTTGACTCCCCTTTCTCCAAACACCGATACCCGAGATACTATACGGGTATGGATCCCTCCTCACTAGCGCCTGCTGCATGTAACCGTAGGCTAGGCCAAACAATAGCACCACTCGCAACCTTGCCAGTTGAGGTGTTGAGCTCTCGTGCTCCTCCTTTGTGAATCCCTGAGATGCGAGAGGTCAATGTTGCATGGAATATACCAAAACGATGCACACATACCACTTGTCAACTCCTCTATACTCTGCTCACGAGCTGTGTCGCTATCGCTCGTCACACGAGACCTCGGCTCTCGGTGTTTCACGGCCTTAGAAATCAAGGTGCAGCTTCTTCATCCTGTGAAACCTCGAGCCATGATAATTCAATAGTGGTTTGACTCTTTCCCAGTGTGACATGTGTCCACCACCGGTTACCCACTTCCTAGGCTAAATACTAGCGCTACTCGCATCTCATGATTTCACGAGTTGGAGTGTTGATCCCTCATGCTCCTCCTTTGCGAGTTCCCAAGATACGATAATTCAACAATGGGTTGATTCCTTCCCAGGCGACATGTGTCCATCACCTGTCACCCGTTCCCACCTTTCTCTAGGAGCTTGTTGTTACGCCACCTGTCAACCACGTGATCCCCACTTACGGATGGGTCACGTGTTTTCACGAGCCCTCGGTGCTCGGCACTTCACGAATTCTACAATCGAAAAGAAACTCCCTCAAGTTCTGAACCCTCAATAGGCGATAACCATGAAGTTTCTTATCCAATGGTTCTCCCGTGCCTTGGACGGTCACTATCACGTCACAATCTCATGAATCGTGAGTTCATGGAACCCTACCCTTGACCACTCCAAGTCGCGAGTCAGAGAAATGATACACTCCTACCTATACAAAGGCTTAGATTGACAGTCAATATGGATTCATCAGATCCTTGGATCTACGGTCCGGGATCCCATCGCTACATGCGAGGGCTGAAAGGGTCGAGGTGTTAACACCTGTGCTCCTTCTCTAGATCCATTAGTCTCGATGGATCTGGGGTATTCCCGAAAGGATTCCAAACATTATTATACCAAATGATAGGGTATTCTCTCTTTCTATAAGTGGGCTCGCTATCCCTTCTGAGCTTGAATCACGAAATTCAACTTCTCGGGGCTCCATACTCCCACGACTCTGAGACCATAGAGAGATATCCTTCCTTGCATAAGGTTTCCAGACCTGGATCGAATGAACCTTCAGACGGTTCTTGGGAAATCATCCCAAATCTTATTCGAGTCTTTGGGTAAAGGTTCGGTACGGTTCCAGGGTTTATGGGGTAATCCCCGGGGAAGACTACTCTCGAGGGGCCTTCCCAGAATATTATGAGAATAAAGCAAACAAATGATTCTCGGTGGAGCAAAATCATTCCTCTAACTTAACCATTTGTACATAAACCAACAATGACATATAAGCATACACATGCATCCATTATTTCTAGTTTAAAACACTAGGCAATCATTCCACGCAGAAATTATTATGGGCATATAAACATAAGCATGTATTCATGATATTCAATTTGAAATACAAGGCATAACACACTTATCAGATCCACCGGTGTGATGAAACTTCTTAGAGGGGTGCTCGTTTCCACCTAACCATGGGCTTAGTGATTCCAAATGGATTTACCACTAGCCACCCCCGAGCTAGACCACGATGCTTTGAGGTTCAGTCTCCTACTTCCAGATCAACAAAAATCAAGGACGAAGGTTACTCTCCTTCTCCGAATGCAGGAAAATAATCCAGGACGAAGGTTACTCTCCTTCTCCTGGTATTCATAACTCCCTGCGTTTCCAGGGTTTCTCCAGTATCTTTTGCGATCCCCATCACACGCATTGCTCTCCCCTCTTACCACATTTCCTCTCTTGCCAATTTCTGTCTGCAAGGTTGTGTGTGGCATGAATTCTGCCATCTGTGGTCAGGTTTGAGGGCTATTACAGATGGGTGGTTTTACCCCCATACCCTCATTAACTCTTGAGGAGCCTCCCCACCTACTAATTTGACAGGAAATCCATTCTAGGATCAGAGAGATGCTTTGGTTTGTGAGCAAGTATAAACCAATATAGTACTGGCTTGGTGGAAGTTAATGCAACCATTCCAAGTCCCTTCCACCACCTCTCATTAGCCATCTAGGTCTATTTTAGCACATTCCTCTCCCAGAAATCATGCAACACATATTCATAACATAATTTACATTCAATGACCTTTTATACAAAGGTCCGTCAAGTCAAGCATTCACATCTTTTAGTTTTCCATAGTTCTTGGCCAATATAGCTATTTTTACAGACTGGGGGAAACAGGGTGTTACATGGACTTTCTCCAAGGGTTGACATCAATCACTAAGGGTTGACATAAATTTACAATATCTCTCTCCAATGGTTGACATCAATGACAACCAACAATCCATATCAACTGTCCATCAACCTAAGCCAACTGTCTTACAATGCTGACGTGGCGTGCTGATATGGCATGATGACTTAGCAGGAGGCAGTTTGGCCCAATGAGAGGCTGCCACATGGCCCAATCAAGGGATTCCATGTTGTTAGCAACAATTTTTGTCTCGGTCACAAAAGTACCCTGGTCTGCAGGTTGCACGAGAAGCGCCCGAGCGCAACATGGAAGAATCTCTTCGCAGGTTACAAGTCAAGTGAGCGGGCGAAGTTTTTTTGTCTAGTGGATGAGACCCATCTATAAAGCTGATCGATGGTCATCAGGATCTCAGGGTTATCAAGTTACCCGAGATATAGTGTCAGAGAAAGCACCTATATTTCAAGACAAAATCTGGTTCGTCCAATCTAGTGACGCATGGCACAAGATCTAGTCACGTCGGCATATCGACATTCGAGAGTTCGAAGGGTAAAGGTTCCTCATCATCTCACATCTCAAAAACCCAAACCCCAAAGCACCGAAAGAACCCAGATTCAGGTCCATGGTTTTGGCACCTGGTCACAAAGGAGCAGGCCTAAAGGAGGGGCGCTAAGGTTTATCATTTGGAAAGAAGGATCCCGAAGAGCTGAGAGTGATCTTAGCAGTTCATCCCAGAGGGCACATGGTGCACGATTAGGCTCTTTGCCTCTTCACCCATCACAAATTTTAAGCGCAAGGAGCATCTCTTTCATATCCCTGAGATGCGAAGCGTCGAAGACGTCCTGGACTCGGGCCCACAGTATTACCGAATTAGTTCAGGACCATCAGATCAAAGAGGGGAACGTGGCACCCATTAGGCCCTCTCGACATTTTGCCCATCCCAACTTTGAAGAGAAAGGATCTGCTCCTTCCTATCCACGAACCCTGAAACACCGAAAGAACCTTTTGAATATAGGCACAAGGTCACAACCCATAGTCCCTTGGAGGCGATAGAAAGAGCTGCGCAAAGGGATGAAGCACCGGGTATAGCTGCAGAAGGGATTGCCGTGTTCTCTAGGTGCCAAGTCAACTTGATCTCAACCCTGATACCTACTTGGAGTAAACGAAGAAGAGAGAGGGTGGTTGAAACCTCACCTCACTCGTTAATTGCAAGGTATGGATGTCCCGGCGGGAAGTCTGCCCGAGATGGTCCTCTGTACTGGTTCTTTCCACAGAAGCCATGCCGAGTCCTCGACTCACCAGGGAATCCTACACATTCTAATTCAACATTTAAGGGCTCAACTACCCCCTGGCATAATCCATGCATAATTAAGGTGGCATATGACAGAGGAGTACAGGCCAGATTTGATTGAAGAGACGCCTCATTCCGAAAGTCTAGGAGGCCTCTGTTGGGAAAATGTTTAGGAGTATATATACTTAGTTTTGATATTTTTCGAAGGATCGATGGTAGAGTGAAGCTCCCGATTGTAAAGTTTTAACAGATACTCTAGTTCTCTAGTTATGCATTTGTATGTAAGATTTCTTGTTTAATGACAGACAATTTCCTTACTCCATCTAGTTTTCATCTCATACCAAGGGAGTTCATGATTGACTGATTCACATGAATTATTGCAATTATGTTACGATAAAGGATTTATTGTTGCATTGTCGTATTCTCTGGTTTTCTGCGTTTGAATGTAAGAATATCTTGCGTTTAGATGTTTTCTCCTACAGTCTGTTAGAAACCTGATGTTTACGACAAACCTTTGCATTTATCTTATACAACTCTTCCCCCTATTCACCCTTACTAAAACTCACCGTCTGAAGTTTATCTAATACCTCACTTGCCCATGCATGGCTGGCCTAGTTTTGGAGTTAGAACAATATTGTTTTGAGTTAACTTCCATTCGATCACCCCTTTTTATAAAAAAATCGTGACATAAACTGATGGGCGTCGGGCTCTGCTCCTGCTGCAATCTAGGAGTGACTTTTGACGCTAACACATGTGGTAGGTGGGAAATGCACAAGGACATCTCGTGAATGAATTTTGAAACAAAAATTCATTGGCGGGTCCACCAAATATGGTGGACCACGCAAACTATAGCCACAGTCATATATCATTGGAGGACCTTCTAGTGACACCGCTAAAGTAAGTGGGATAGATAATACATTGTATACAACATATACAAAATAAACCAAAAATTGAGTCTGTGGGGATCGACCCTGGAACTTCAACCTTTTCCCATTCCTTAACACTTCCACCCCTAACCACTAGGCTGCAGATTCCACTTGTTTCATATCGCCATTTTTAATATTTAAAACATGTATCTGCCCAGCCACGGGGAGAAGAGGCACGGACCGTACGACTTGTCGGGCATGATTTTCGAGGCGAGGTACAATAATTATTGCAGGTTGCAAAGGGCATGAAAACTGAGACATAATTCTTCTTAGGCCTGGGAGTGTGAGAGTCAGATCGAGGTGTGGAGACAATTATTTTTGGGTAATTCGATGCCATGAATTTAGTGGTGCTGTCTGTTTTTTGTTCTGAGCATTATTTTTGTAGCTTGATTTCAGAATGAGATATACTTGTGTAAGTTTCCAAATTCTTTTGCCGAGTTAATGAAAGAGCCTACCCATTTGAAAGCAGGACCCAAAGACGTAGTCCACAAGGGACGAACTCCGTTATCAAGTTTTTGTGTTTATATATGACGCTTATGACTTTTCAATTTTGAGTTTTCCCTTCTTTAATGGTGCACTTTAATTTGTGCTCATTTAATGCAATTCTTTATAAGTCATGATGAAAATATCCTGGATCATGTTGGTATTAGAGCAGTCTTCTTTGACTTGAATTGTTGAGTGTGAATTATTACTAGGGCCAAGCATAAGCAGGGTGAAGGAACTCTTAATAATTTAAATCTCGAAGTTGACCGTGCATCCCAAAGGAAGAAAATGGAAGAGGAGGACAAGCATGATGAATAGAAGAAAAAATTTCACATAGTCTTTTATCGCATGTCAGAAATGGTCGAACAAATGTATGGATATTACAAGAAGAGGATGAAGAAGAAAGGGAAGAAAAATGAAGCACATGCAGATGATGATGCTTTGGTAAACCAAGGGGCTGGAGGAGACCCTCCTAAGCCTCCATCTTCACCTTCAAGTTCTAGTTCTTCTTCCTCTGGGCATTCTCATCATTCTATCCATAAAGCCTCTTTTAAGAAACCATTATTAAAGATTGATGTAAAATTTACTTTACCTATGTTTAATGGAGATGATAATCCTAAAAAGATAGATAATTGGATCCGACAGGTTGAAGTGTTTTTCCGTGCTCAACATATTGATGAAGAGGAAGTTAAAGTACAACTGGCTTCTCTTCGGTTGGAAGGCACTGCTCTCGTATGGTGGGAGAGAAAGCTTCAGGATAATAGTAAGTGTGGTAATATTCTTTCCTCATGGTCAGAATTTAAATCAGCGATAATGAAGCAATTTTATCCATTAGGGTATTTACATAAAGCAATGTTGGAATGGAAAACTTTAAGGCAAATTAAAGGTCAAACTATACAAAGTTTCACAGAAGAATTTAGGAAGAAAGCTCTTGCAACGAGTATTCCTTTAGATTCTTATGAAACTTTAATGAAGTATATTGGCTCACTTCACAGTTATATTCGTCATACTTTGCTCTTGTTTAACCCCAATAGTCTTGATGAAGTTTGTGTGCAATCCACTCACCTTGAGAACACGGGGAAACATGGTCAAGAAGATCCCATGAAGAAACCTTCCAATTTCCCACACAGGACTTTTAAGAAGTTTAAAAGGAAGGACAAGAATACCACTACAGTGATGAGAGAAGGAGGAAAACCATCTTGCACTCATTGCAATAAGAGTGGTCACGATGAAGAACATTGTTGGAAACTGCACCCAAAAAATAAATCGAAACAATTTGGTGGAAAGGGGAAGACAAAGACTGTTTCTACAGCGCAACAAGATCTTGGTTTTGATTCAGGAGATGAAGGAAACATCACAATGGTTGGAGTACAAGGTAAATATTCTCTTCATGCTAGTTCAAGTTCCAACGATGAATCTAATGTTGATGAACGAAAGAGGAATGCGTTATTTCATATAAGAGTTGTATCTAAACATACTAAGATAGATACATTATTTGATCCGGGTTCCCAAGTAAACTTAATATCTGAAGCACTTGTATAGAACATGGGTCTTGAAACAAAACCACATCCAAATCCTTATCCTCTTGGTTGGGTATGTGATAAAGAAAAACTTAATGTCACCAAACAATTTAGGATCATATTTTCTATTGCTTTAAAATTGATTGATGAAGTGGATTTGGATGTTGTACCACTTGATATATATGGCATAGTGTTGGTAAGTCCTTATCTTTATGATAGAAAAAACAATCTTCTTTCCTCATGAGAACAAATACCACCTTTGTAAAGGGGGAGTGGAATATATTGTTAGATCTCACAACATGAGGGTAAATACAAAACTTCTTTGTGAAGGGCAAATGAAAAGACTCATAAACACTAATAAGAGATATGTACTCATGGTTGTCAGAGAGAAAGATGTCGGGACATTCGATGCTTTCCAAGGGTGTGATAAATCTTGTTAGCACTGGAAGTCACCTCTGAATTGCTGCAGAGGTAAGCCCAATACCCATCAGTTTATATGTCACACGAGCAGACTCAAGAAAATATTGCTTTAGCTCAGAAAACTGGGTTGGAGATGCATAGATAAGTGAGGTATTGATCTAACTTAAGCCAGTAAGTTTGTATAGTGGTGAGTAGGTAGAAGAAACATGAGAAAAGTATGAAGGTCTGCTCTGGACATCCAGTCTTCCAGCAACATGTGGAGGAAAAGTCTTAGATACAATATCCTCTTGGATCTGAAAACTTCAAGAAACTGAAAACGTTGCAACGACACATATAGTCAAACCTACACTATACTATAGTCACAACACCCAACTGGATCATCCATGCCCGAGATTTCAGAGTCAGAAGCAAAGAAATGAAAGGAGAAACTGTATGCCATTAAACAAGAAGTCTCAAATAACAATTCATAACCAGGGAACCAAAGGCCTTGTTAAAACATTACAATCGGGAGCGTAGCTCTACTATCGACCTTTACAAAATACAAAAACTGGGTATTTATCCTCAAAACAAAATCATGGAAACATATCCGAGTAGCTTCATTGAAGGCATTACATATGCATGTTTCCTGTTAGACTGTGAAAGCAGTCTCTGTCCATACGTGAAACTCAGTCATACACAAACGAGATTTAGAACGAACCTGCTGATGAGATGACCAACTGACAGTCCTTTTCTGTGCTTTCTATTTATGGCAGAAACGATGCTCAACCACCACCCACCAACCTCAATAACTACTTCATTGGGATGTGAAGACCTGAGTCAACACTGTACTTGGGTATCACAAAACCCTTGGAGTCTTGGTTATTTTTTACCTAATGTGAGTTGGTCAATAGTGATGATGTAGGCCTCATGGGGGAATGCATCACCAAAAAATGATAGAGATGATGACATGAATAACATGCATGTAGTCATGGTTGAGAAGGATGTTGATCTAAAAATGAAGAAGACTTGTATTCTTGAAAATATTTGCAAGTTAAATTTTATGTGTTAAAATGCAAATGGATCAACTTTGCAACACAACTTTAATAGGATTTACTCA
>JZKD02S2011469.1:11190-25054 GCA_000966675.3 Picea glauca
TCATTTTTCCATTCGCAATTCAAAAACTCTAATCGAACCTTTGTGACAAGTTAGCAAAATAATGGTGCTATTTTGGGAGTTAACAACATGGACTTTCTCCAAGGGTTGACATCAATCACCAAGGGTTGACATAAATTTACAATATCGCTCCCCAATGGTTGACATCAATGACAACCAACAATCCATATCAACTGTCCATCAACCTAAGCCAACTGTCTTACAATGCTGATGTGGCATGCTAATATGGCATGATGACTTAGCAGAAGGTAGTTTGGCCCAATGAGAGGCTGCCACATGGCCCAATCAAGGGATTCCATGTTGTTAGCAACAATTTTTGTCTCGGGCACAAAAGTACCCTGGTCTGCAGGTTGCACGAGAAGCGCCCGAGCGCAACATGGAAGAATCTCTTCGCAGGTTACAAGTCAAGTGAGCGGGCAAAGTTTTGTTGTCAAGTGGATGAGACCCATCTATAAAGCTGATCGATGGTCATCAGGATCTCAGGGTTACCAAGTTACCCGAGATATAGCGTCAGAGAAAGCACCTATATTTCAAGACAAAATCTGGTTCGTCCAATCCAGTGACGCATGGCACAAGATCTAGTCACGTCGGCATATCGACATTCGGGAGTTCGAAGGGTAAAGGTTCCTCATCATCTCACATCTCAAAACCCCAAACCCCAAAGCACCGAAAGCACCCAAATTCGGGTCCATGGTTTTGGCGCTTGGTCACAAAGGAGCAGGCCTAAAGGAGGGGCGCTAAGGTTTATCATTTGGAAAGAAGGATCCCGAAGAGCCAAGAGTGATCTTAGCTGTTCATCCCAGAGGGCACGTGGTGCGCGATTAGGATCTTTGCCTCTTCACCCATTGCGAATTTTAAGCACAAGGAGCATCTCTTTCATATCCCCGAGATGCGAAGCGTCGAAGACGTCCTGGACTTGGGCTCACAGTATTACCAAATTAGTTCAGGACCATCAGATCAAAGAGGGGCGCATGGCACCCATTAGGCCCTCTCGACATTTTTCCCATCCCAAATTTGAAGAGAAAGGATCTGCTCCTTCCTATCCACAAACCCTGAAACACCGAAAGCACCTTTTGAATATAGGCACAAGGTCACAACCCATAGTCCCTTGGAGGCGATAGAAAGAGCTGCGCAAAGGGACAAAGCACCGGGTATAGCTGCAGAAGGGATCGCCGTGTTCTCTAGGTGCCAGGTCAACTTGATATCAACCCTGATACCTACTCGGAGTAAACAAAGAAGAGAGAGGGTGGTTGAAACCTCACCTCACTCGTTAATTGCAAGGTATGGATGTCCCGGCGGGAAGTCTACCCGAGATGGTCCTCTGTACTGGTTCTTTCCATAGAAGCCATGCTGAGTCCTCGACTCACCAGGGAAGTCTGCGCATGCTAATTCAGCATTTAAGAGCTCAGCTACCCCCTGGCATAATCCATGCATAATTAAGGTGGCATATGATAGAGGAGTATAGGCCAGATTTGATTGAAGAGACGCCTCATTCCGAAAGTCTAGGAGGCCTCTGTTGGGAAAATGTTTAGGAGTATATATACTTAGTTTTGATATTTTTCGAAGGATCGATGGTAGAGAGAAGCTCCCGATTGTAAAGTTTTAACAGATACTCTAGTTCTCTGGTTATGCATATGTATGTAAGATTTCTTGTTTAATGACAGACAGTTTCCTTACTCCATCTAGTTTTCATCTCATACCGAGGGAGTTCATGATTGACTGATTCACATAAATTATTGCAATTATGTTATGATAAAGGATTTATTGTTGCGTTGTCATATTCTCTGTTTTTCTGCGTTTGAATATAAGAAGATCTTGCATTTAGATGTTTTCTCCTATAGTCTGTTAGAAACCTGATGTTTATGACAGACCTTTGCATTTCTCTTATACAACTCTTCCCCCTATTCACCCTTACTAAAACTCACTGTCTGAAGTTTATCTAAGACCTCACTTGCCCATGCATGCCTGGCCTAGTTTCGGAGTTAGAACAATATTGTTTTGAGTTAACTTCCATTCGATCACCCCTTTTTATAAAAAAATCGTGACATAAACTGATGGGCGTCGGGCTCTGCTCCTGCTGCAATCTAGGAGTGACTTTTGACGCTAACACATGTGGTAGGTGGGAAATGCACAAGGACATCTCGTGAATGAATTTTGAAACAAAAATTCATTGGCGGGTCCACCAAATATGGTGGACCACGCAAACTATAGCCACAGTCATATATCATTGGAGGACCTTCTAGTGACACCGCTAAAGTAAGTGGGATAGATAATACATTGTATACAACATATACAAAATAAACCAAAAATTGAGTCTGTGGGGATCGACCCTGGAACTTCAACCTTTTCCCATTCCTTAACACTTCCACCCCTAACCACTAGGCTGCAGATTCCACTTGTTTCATATCGCCATTTTTAATATTTAAAACATGTATCTGCCCAGCCACGGGGAGAAGAGGCACGGACCGTACGACTTGTCGGGCATGATTTTCGAGGCGAGGTACAATAATTATTGCAGGTTGCAAAGGGCATGAAAACTGAGACATAATTCTTCTTAGGCCTGGGAGTGTGAGAGTCAGATCGAGGTGTGGAGACAATTATTTTTGGGTAATTCGATGCCATGAATTTAGTGGTGCTGTCTGTTTTTTGTTCTGAGCATTATTTTTGTAGCTTGATTTCAGAATGAGATATACTTGTGTAAGTTTCCAAATTCTTTTGCCGAGTTAATGAAAGAGCCTACCCATTTGAAAGCAGGACCCAAAGACGTAGTCCACAAGGGACGAACTCCGTTATCAAGTTTTTGTGTTTATATATGACGCTTATGACTTTTCAATTTTGAGTTTTCCCTTCTTTAATGGTGCACTTTAATTTGTGCTCATTTAATGCAATTCTTTATAAGTCATGATGAAAATATCCTGGATCATGTTGGTATTAGAGCAGTCTTCTTTGACTTGAATTGTTGAGTGTGAATTATTACTAGGGCCAAGCATAAGCAGGGTGAAGGAACTCTTAATAATTTAAATCTCGAAGTTGACCGTGCATCCCAAAGGAAGAAAATGGAAGAGGAGGACAAGCATGATGAATAGAAGAAAAAATTTCACATAGTCTTTTATCGCATGTCAGAAATGGTCGAACAAATGTATGGATATTACAAGAAGAGGATGAAGAAGAAAGGGAAGAAAAATGAAGCACATGCAGATGATGATGCTTTGGTAAACCAAGGGGCTGGAGGAGACCCTCCTAAGCCTCCATCTTCACCTTCAAGTTCTAGTTCTTCTTCCTCTGGGCATTCTCATCATTCTATCCATAAAGCCTCTTTTAAGAAACCATTATTAAAGATTGATGTAAAATTTACTTTACCTATGTTTAATGGAGATGATAATCCTAAAAAGATAGATAATTGGATCCGACAGGTTGAAGTGTTTTTCCGTGCTCAACATATTGATGAAGAGGAAGTTAAAGTACAACTGGCTTCTCTTCGGTTGGAAGGCACTGCTCTCGTATGGTGGGAGAGAAAGCTTCAGGATAATAGTAAGTGTGGTAATATTCTTTCCTCATGGTCAGAATTTAAATCAGCGATAATGAAGCAATTTTATCCATTAGGGTATTTACATAAAGCAATGTTGGAATGGAAAACTTTAAGGCAAATTAAAGGTCAAACTATACAAAGTTTCACAGAAGAATTTAGGAAGAAAGCTCTTGCAACGAGTATTCCTTTAGATTCTTATGAAACTTTAATGAAGTATATTGGCTCACTTCACAGTTATATTCGTCATACTTTGCTCTTGTTTAACCCCAATAG
Source organism: Picea glauca (assembly GCA_000966675.3). Taxonomy (NCBI): domain Eukaryota; kingdom Viridiplantae; phylum Streptophyta; class Pinopsida; order Pinales; family Pinaceae; genus Picea; species Picea glauca. The sequence goes on from JZKD02S2011469.1 coordinate 15,011, forward strand.
TCTTGATGAAGTTTGTGTGCAATCCACTCACCTTGAGAACACGGGGAAACATGGTCAAGAAGATCCCATGAAGAAACCTTCCAATTTCCCACACAGGACTTTTAAGAAGTTTAAAAGGAAGGACAAGAATACCACTACAGTGATGAGAGAAGGAGGAAAACCATCTTGCACTCATTGCAATAAGAGTGGTCACGATGAAGAACATTGTTGGAAACTGCACCCAAAAAATAAATCGAAACAATTTGGTGGAAAGGGGAAGACAAAGACTGTTTCTACAGCGCAACAAGATCTTGGTTTTGATTCAGGAGATGAAGGAAACATCACAATGGTTGGAGTACAAGGTAAATATTCTCTTCATGCTAGTTCAAGTTCCAACGATGAATCTAATGTTGATGAACGAAAGAGGAATGCGTTATTTCATATAAGAGTTGTATCTAAACATACTAAGATAGATACATTATTTGATCCGGGTTCCCAAGTAAACTTAATATCTGAAGCACTTGTATAGAACATGGGTCTTGAAACAAAACCACATCCAAATCCTTATCCTCTTGGTTGGGTATGTGATAAAGAAAAACTTAATGTCACCAAACAATTTAGGATCATATTTTCTATTGCTTTAAAATTGATTGATGAAGTGGATTTGGATGTTGTACCACTTGATATATATGGCATAGTGTTGGTAAGTCCTTATCTTTATGATAGAAAAAACAATCTTCTTTCCTCATGAGAACAAATACCACCTTTGTAAAGGGGGAGTGGAATATATTGTTAGATCTCACAACATGAGGGTAAATACAAAACTTCTTTGTGAAGGGCAAATGAAAAGACTCATAAACACTAATAAGAGATATGTACTCATGGTTGTCAGAGAGAAAGATGTCGGGACATTCGATGCTTTCCAAGGGTGTGATAAATCTTGTTAGCACTGGAAGTCACCTCTGAATTGCTGCAGAGGTAAGCCCAATACCCATCAGTTTATATGTCACACGAGCAGACTCAAGAAAATATTGCTTTAGCTCAGAAAACTGGGTTGGAGATGCATAGATAAGTGAGGTATTGATCTAACTTAAGCCAGTAAGTTTGTATAGTGGTGAGTAGGTAGAAGAAACATGAGAAAAGTATGAAGGTCTGCTCTGGACATCCAGTCTTCCAGCAACATGTGGAGGAAAAGTCTTAGATACAATATCCTCTTGGATCTGAAAACTTCAAGAAACTGAAAACGTTGCAACGACACATATAGTCAAACCTACACTATACTATAGTCACAACACCCAACTGGATCATCCATGCCCGAGATTTCAGAGTCAGAAGCAAAGAAATGAAAGGAGAAACTGTATGCCATTAAACAAGAAGTCTCAAATAACAATTCATAACCAGGGAACCAAAGGCCTTGTTAAAACATTACAATCGGGAGCGTAGCTCTACTATCGACCTTTACAAAATACAAAAACTGGGTATTTATCCTCAAAACAAAATCATGGAAACATATCCGAGTAGCTTCATTGAAGGCATTACATATGCATGTTTCCTGTTAGACTGTGAAAGCAGTCTCTGTCCATACGTGAAACTCAGTCATACACAAACGAGATTTAGAACGAACCTGCTGATGAGATGACCAACTGACAGTCCTTTTCTGTGCTTTCTATTTATGGCAGAAACGATGCTCAACCACCACCCACCAACCTCAATAACTACTTCATTGGGATGTGAAGACCTGAGTCAACACTGTACTTGGGTATCACAAAACCCTTGGAGTCTTGGTTATTTTTTACCTAATGTGAGTTGGTCAATAGTGATGATGTAGGCCTCATGGGGGAATGCATCACCAAAAAATGATAGAGATGATGACATGAATAACATGCATGTAGTCATGGTTGAGAAGGATGTTGATCTAAAAATGAAGAAGACTTGTATTCTTGAAAATATTTGCAAGTTAAATTTTATGTGTTAAAATGCAAATGGATCAACTTTGCAACACAACTTTAATAGGATTTACTCATTCAAGATGCATATAAACAMCAACAAAAACAGTGAACAGAAAACACATAACACAACAAATGATAAAGAAGTTCACCCCTCTCTTGGGCTACATCTCCTGGTCCAGCTTCTAATGGATCATTTGTATTATTTTCTCAAAGTTCTCAAAAATGTGCTTTACAATGCTCAAAATGCCAAATAGACTACTCCAATGGCTTCAGAACGTCCAAAAACTCCTAGATGGGCTTTTTCGGCACCTCGTTTGGCCAAAAATTGAAGAAGATAGGCTTCCCAGAAGTCCCCCCTTCAAAATTGTTGTCTCTGCATCTACAAAACACACCCTTGTTGGCTCAACCTAGCCCACACGCATATTTAAGCATAAAAACTTAGCACCGGGCGCAACCGCATGATCGATACAAACTGTCGCACGGTTACACGCTGGTCCTTAACCATTTAAGGCCCGTGGGCATGTGAAGTGCCATACGACCATGTGAATATAAATAAAGGGCCAAAGTTCAAATGGTTATAACATAGGTGTGCCCGTGGTCACATCGCATACCATGTGACCGATGGTTCAAATGAAAGGGATATACAATAGAGTGTGCACATAGTAATGTGGTCACATCGCATACCATGCGACCGATGGTTCAAATGAAAGGGCTATACAATAGAGTGCGCACATAGTAATGTGGTCACATCGCATAACATGTGACCGACGGTTCAAATGAAAGGGCTATACAATAGAGCGTGCACATAGTAATGTGGTCACATTGTATATACGCGGGACCGGGGGTCAGGGATAAGCCTCGGCCTGGTCCGCGACCACCATATAATACATTTCAACATAAATATAAAATGCACCATTTATATTACAAGGCACATGTGGTGGCGCACCGGTTGGTGGCCCTTCCCAAGGCTCTTCCCCTGCCCCGAAGGTTGCGGGGTCGAGTCCTACTGAATGCATAAATTTTCAACCAATATATGTGTGATATGTGGCGACCATTGATTGGGCCACGTGTTGCCATTCCGTTCATTGCAAACATGCCACGTAATATGCCAACTATCCACACAACTGCTTGCCACGTGTCGTACGGCCTGCCAAGTCAACGTCCGTACAGACTGTACAGTCAACACCGCCCTTTTTTGCTTGTTTGTCATTTTGAACAGAACGCGATATCTCTCGCTCCCGATGTCCATTTGAACCCAAATGAGTTGCGTTGGGTTCGTAATGATGAGGCCTACGCTCCCATTCGATTTGAAGCAATTCCGAGCACTTTGAATTTTGAGCAAAATTTGATCCCCTGGATAAGATGTTGTAGTATAAGGTTGTTGTCAATTAGATGTTAAGGAAAATTACTTCATATTCAGATGGTCACCCATAAAATGATTATTCGTAGCTCATGAATTCCCTAATAGTGGGGTAGTCTAACACTATTGGATTTATTACACTATTATCTCTACATGTGGCCATGGATCATGTATTCATTATTACTAATTGTAGTCATGGATAGAGTCATATTATTTATACTTTTATTGTATTAAAATGTGTGATTAAGGTTGACCTAGTCAAACTTGATATGTGGGCTCAATAATTCTCTTGGGGTGCCAGTTCTTGTTTTGTGGGAACTAGATCTGCAGAGTGATAATCTCTTTGTCTTTTAATATATAACGTGAGAATCCAAGCAAGACTTTATGCCTTGTGCTTGGGATATGGAGTCCAGGAAACAAATAGAACTTGAAAATCGATAAAGAAGATGTGACAAAACCACCAAACAACAAGTGTTATCAGTCAAGGACTGATATGATATATATGTAACAACCATATGAAATTATCAACAAAGACATAACAACACATCCATAAAATTCTTTCACCCACATAAGACATCAAATATGAGATTAGTGTAAGAGAGATAACCTTCTATTGAATGATCAACCCTTAAGCTATCTCCTTTAGAAGGGGCACAAGCTATCTCAATTATTATTATTTTTTTAATAAATATATGTTTGTTGGGTCATATCAGGAGTATAAATTCTCTTTTATATCTCATCAAAAGTTGAAATTCTTACAGTAACTTCCTTGCATTATGAAGAGCATGAATAATAATGTTGTTAAGTGACAAAGTCCAAAGANGGAGTTAGAACAATATTGTTTTGAGTTAACTTCCATTCGATCACCCCTTTTTATAAAAAAATCGTGACATAAACTGATGGGCGTCGGGCTCTGCTCCTGCTGCAATCTAGGAGTGACTTTTGACGCTAACACATGTGGTAGGTGGGAAATGCACAAGGACATCTCGTGAATGAATTTTGAAACAAAAATTCATTGGCGGGTCCACCAAATATGGTGGACCACGCAAACTATAGCCACAGTCATATATCATTGGAGGACCTTCTAGTGACACCGCTAAAGTAAGTGGGATAGATAATACATTGTATACAACATATACAAAATAAACCAAAAATTGAGTCTGTGGGGATCGACCCTGGAACTTCAACCTTTTCCCATTCCTTAACACTTCCACCCCTAACCACTAGGCTGCAGATTCCACTTGTTTCATATCGCCATTTTTAATATTTAAAACATGTATCTGCCCAGCCACGGGGAGAAGAGGCACGGACCGTACGACTTGTCGGGCATGATTTTCGAGGCGAGGTACAATAATTATTGCAGGTTGCAAAGGGCATGAAAACTGAGACATAATTCTTCTTAGGCCTGGGAGTGTGAGAGTCAGATCGAGGTGTGGAGACAATTATTTTTGGGTAATTCGATGCCATGAATTTAGTGGTGCTGTCTGTTTTTTGTTCTGAGCATTATTTTTGTAGCTTGATTTCAGAATGAGATATACTTGTGTAAGTTTCCAAATTCTTTTGCCGAGTTAATGAAAGAGCCTACCCATTTGAAAGCAGGACCCAAAGACGTAGTCCACAAGGGACGAACTCCGTTATCAAGTTTTTGTGTTTATATATGACGCTTATGACTTTTCAATTTTGAGTTTTCCCTTCTTTAATGGTGCACTTTAATTTGTGCTCATTTAATGCAATTCTTTATAAGTCATGATGAAAATATCCTGGATCATGTTGGTATTAGAGCAGTCTTCTTTGACTTGAATTGTTGAGTGTGAATTATTACTAGGGCCAAGCATAAGCAGGGTGAAGGAACTCTTAATAATTTAAATCTCGAAGTTGACCGTGCATCCCAAAGGAAGAAAATGGAAGAGGAGGACAAGCATGATGAATAGAAGAAAAAATTTCACATAGTCTTTTATCGCATGTCAGAAATGGTCGAACAAATGTATGGATATTACAAGAAGAGGATGAAGAAGAAAGGGAAGAAAAATGAAGCACATGCAGATGATGATGCTTTGGTAAACCAAGGGGCTGGAGGAGACCCTCCTAAGCCTCCATCTTCACCTTCAAGTTCTAGTTCTTCTTCCTCTGGGCATTCTCATCATTCTATCCATAAAGCCTCTTTTAAGAAACCATTATTAAAGATTGATGTAAAATTTACTTTACCTATGTTTAATGGAGATGATAATCCTAAAAAGATAGATAATTGGATCCGACAGGTTGAAGTGTTTTTCCGTGCTCAACATATTGATGAAGAGGAAGTTAAAGTACAACTGGCTTCTCTTCGGTTGGAAGGCACTGCTCTCGTATGGTGGGAGAGAAAGCTTCAGGATAATAGTAAGTGTGGTAATATTCTTTCCTCATGGTCAGAATTTAAATCAGCGATAATGAAGCAATTTTATCCATTAGGGTATTTACATAAAGCAATGTTGGAATGGAAAACTTTAAGGCAAATTAAAGGTCAAACTATACAAAGTTTCACAGAAGAATTTAGGAAGAAAGCTCTTGCAACGAGTATTCCTTTAGATTCTTATGAAACTTTAATGAAGTATATTGGCTCACTTCACAGTTATATTCGTCATACTTTGCTCTTGTTTAACCCCAATAGTCTTGATGAAGTTTGTGTGCAATCCACTCACCTTGAGAACACGGGGAAACATGGTCAAGAAGATCCCATGAAGAAACCTTCCAATTTCCCACACAGGACTTTTAAGAAGTTTAAAAGGAAGGACAAGAATACCACTACAGTGATGAGAGAAGGAGGAAAACCATCTTGCACTCATTGCAATAAGAGTGGTCACGATGAAGAACATTGTTGGAAACTGCACCCAAAAAATAAATCGAAACAATTTGGTGGAAAGGGGAAGACAAAGACTGTTTCTACAGCGCAACAAGATCTTGGTTTTGATTCAGGAGATGAAGGAAACATCACAATGGTTGGAGTACAAGGTAAATATTCTCTTCATGCTAGTTCAAGTTCCAACGATGAATCTAATGTTGATGAACGAAAGAGGAATGCGTTATTTCATATAAGAGTTGTATCTAAACATACTAAGATAGATACATTATTTGATCCGGGTTCCCAAGTAAACTTAATATCTGAAGCACTTGTATAGAACATGGGTCTTGAAACAAAACCACATCCAAATCCTTATCCTCTTGGTTGGGTATGTGATAAAGAAAAACTTAATGTCACCAAACAATTTAGGATCATATTTTCTATTGCTTTAAAATTGATTGATGAAGTGGATTTGGATGTTGTACCACTTGATATATATGGCATAGTGTTGGTAAGTCCTTATCTTTATGATAGAAAAAACAATCTTCTTTCCTCATGAGAACAAATACCACCTTTGTAAAGGGGGAGTGGAATATATTGTTAGATCTCACAACATGAGGGTAAATACAAAACTTCTTTGTGAAGGGCAAATGAAAAGACTCATAAACACTAATAAGAGATATGTACTCATGGTTGTCAGAGAGAAAGATGTCGGGACATTCGATGCTTTCCAAGGGTGTGATAAATCTTGTTAGCACTGGAAGTCACCTCTGAATTGCTGCAGAGGTAAGCCCAATACCCATCAGTTTATATGTCACACGAGCAGACTCAAGAAAATATTGCTTTAGCTCAGAAAACTGGGTTGGAGATGCATAGATAAGTGAGGTATTGATCTAACTTAAGCCAGTAAGTTTGTATAGTGGTGAGTAGGTAGAAGAAACATGAGAAAAGTATGAAGGTCTGCTCTGGACATCCAGTCTTCCAGCAACATGTGGAGGAAAAGTCTTAGATACAATATCCTCTTGGATCTGAAAACTTCAAGAAACTGAAAACGTTGCAACGACACATATAGTCAAACCTACACTATACTATAGTCACAACACCCAACTGGATCATCCATGCCCGAGATTTCAGAGTCAGAAGCAAAGAAATGAAAGGAGAAACTGTATGCCATTAAACAAGAAGTCTCAAATAACAATTCATAACCAGGGAACCAAAGGCCTTGTTAAAACATTACAATCGGGAGCGTAGCTCTACTATCGACCTTTACAAAATACAAAAACTGGGTATTTATCCTCAAAACAAAATCATGGAAACATATCCGAGTAGCTTCATTGAAGGCATTACATATGCATGTTTCCTGTTAGACTGTGAAAGCAGTCTCTGTCCATACGTGAAACTCAGTCATACACAAACGAGATTTAGAACGAACCTGCTGATGAGATGACCAACTGACAGTCCTTTTCTGTGCTTTCTATTTATGGCAGAAACGATGCTCAACCACCACCCACCAACCTCAATAACTACTTCATTGGGATGTGAAGACCTGAGTCAACACTGTACTTGGGTATCACAAAACCCTTGGAGTCTTGGTTATTTTTTACCTAATGTGAGTTGGTCAATAGTGATGATGTAGGCCTCATGGGGGAATGCATCACCAAAAAATGATAGAGATGATGACATGAATAACATGCATGTAGTCATGGTTGAGAAGGATGTTGATCTAAAAATGAAGAAGACTTGTATTCTTGAAAATATTTGCAAGTTAAATTTTATGTGTTAAAATGCAAATGGATCAACTTTGCAACACAACTTTAATAGGATTTACTCATTCAAGATGCATATAAACACCAACAAAAACAGTGAACAGAAAACACATAACACAACAAATGATAAAGAAGTTCACCCCTCTCTTGGGCTACATCTCCTGGTCCAGCTTCTAATGGATCATTTGTATTATTTTCTCAAAGTTCTCAAAAATGTGCTTTACAATGCTCAAAATGCCAAATAGACTACTCCAATGGCTTCAGAACGTCCAAAAACCCCTAGCTGGGCTTTTTCGGCACCTCGTTTGGCCAAAAATGGAAGAAGATAGGCTTCCCAGAAGTCCCCCCTTCAAACTTGTTGTCTCTGCATCTACAAAACACACCCTTGTTGGCTCAACCTAGCCCACACGCATATTTAAGCGTAAAAACTTAGCACTGGGCGCAACCGCATGACCAGTACAAACTGTCGCACAGTTACATGCTGGTCCTTAACCATTTAAGGCCCGTGGGCATGTGAAGTGCCATACGACCGTGTGAATATAAATAAAGGGACAAAGTTCAAATGGTTATAACATAGGTGTGCCCGTGGTCACATCGCATACCATGCGACCGATGGTTCAAATGAAAGGGCTATACAATAGAGTGTGCACATAGTAATGTGGTCACATCGCATACCATGCGACCGGTGGTTCAAATGAAAGGGCTATACAATAGAGCGTGCACATAGTAATGTGGTCACATCGCATACCATGTGACTGATGGTTCAAATGAAAGGGCTATACAATAGAGCGTGCACATAGTAATGTGGTCACATTGTATATACGCGAGACCAGGGTCGGGGCTAAGCCTCGGCCCGGTCCGCGCCCACCATATAATACATTTCAACATAAATATAAAATGCACCATTTATATTACAAGGCACATGTGGTGGCGCGCCGGTTGGTGGCCCTTCCCAAGGCTCTTCCCCTGCCCCAGAGGTCGCGGGGTCGAGTCCTACTGAATGCATAAATTTTAAACCAATATGTGTGTGACATGTGGCGGCCATTGATTGGGCCACGTGTTGTCATTCCGTTCATTGCAAACATGCCACATAATATGCCAACTATCCACACAACTGCTTGCCACGTGTCGTATGGCCTGCCAAGTCAACGTCCGTACAGACTGTACAGTCAACACCCCCTTTTTTTGCTTGTTTGTCATTTTGAACAGAACGCGATATCTCTCGCTCTCGATGTTCGTTTGAACCCAAATGAGTTGCGTTGGGTTCGTAATGATGAGGCCTACACTCCCATTCGATTTGAAGCAATTCTGAGCACTTTGAATTTTGAGCAAAATTTGATCCCCTGGATCAGATGTTGTAGTATAAGGTTGTTGTCAATTAGATGTTAAGGAAAATTACTTCATATTCAGATGGTCACCCATCAAATGATTATTCGTATCTCATGAATTCCCTAATAGTGGGGTAGTCTAACACTATTGGATTTATTACACTATTATCTCTACATGTGGCCATGGATCATGTATTCATTATTACTAATTGTAGTCATGGATAGAGTCATATTATTTATACTTTTATTGTATTAAAATGTGTGATTAAGGTTGACCTAGTCAAACTTGATATGTGGGCTCAATAATTCTCTTGGGGTGCCAGTTCTTGTTTTGTGGGAACTAGATCTGCAGAGTGATAATCTCTTTGTCTTTTAATATATAACGTGAGAATCCAAGCAAGACTTTATGCCTTGTGCTTGGGATATGGAGTCCAGGAAACAAATAGAACTTGAAAATCGATAAAGAAGATGTGACAAAACCACCAAACAACAAGTGTTATCAGTCAAGGACTGATATGATATATATGTAACAACCATATGAAATTATCAACAAAGACATAACAACACATCCATAAAATTCTTTCACCCACATAAGACATCAAATATGAGATTAGTGTAAGAGAGATAACCTTCTATTGAATGATCAACCCTTAAGCTATCTCCTTTAGAAGGGGCACAAGCTATCTCAATTATTATTATTTTTTTAATAAATATATGTTTGTTGGGTCATATCAGGAGTATAAATTCTCTTTTATATCTCATCAAAAGTTGAAATTCTTACAGTAACTTCCTTGCATTATGAAGAGCATGAATAATAATGTTGTTAAGTGACAAAGTCCAAAGA
>JZKD02S2011480.1:0-12045 GCA_000966675.3 Picea glauca
ACCACTTTGGAGTTCATCCATATTTACTTCTTATCAACCATGAAAAAACAATAATGAGTCATATTTACATCAAACACTATTGGGTCCATTACCCAAAACTTTGTGCTATGGGTCTCTCTTCAAGGGTTGACATCAATGACAACCAACCTTAATCAACATATTTTATATTTTATTTGTTGGGTTATTAGACACATGACACTATGATTTTTTTCACTTTTTTATAGGTGCATTTGTTCCCATCTGTGTGGGAATATGGACATCATTTTAACATAGAGGATGACGATGATGGATAGATGACACAAGATTGTGGAGTGGAATTCGAGTTCGACCAATCTAGTCATGCTATCCACCACAATCAAAACCTAATACGGGGGAAGTTAGGTTATGTTGGAAAGATACAAGAGATCATTCAAGTGGACTTCTCTTCTTTCCGATGTGTTATTTTTAGGTGCAAGTAGTGGGAAACCTTTGATCGGAATAATATAAATGAAGATCACGATAGTGGGTTGATATGTATCAACTCTAGAAAAATGTGGGATGAAGCTAAAGAGCCTTATGTTTTCTCAAAACAATGCAACCAAATGTTTTTTTACCTATATGTGTTGGATAGGGATTGATGGTTGGTATTAATGCACGATCCTAGATCAAAACAAATTTTTGAGAACAACAATGTTATCATGCCAAGCGAGGAAGATAATCAAGGTGAAGACAATGGAGAGTGATATGTACATGTTTTATTTCATCAATTATACTATTGTTGTATCTTTTTGTTATCTTTATTTTCCTAATTATATTGTTTTTTATTCATCTTGTGATGGAGGAAATGGAAAGTTAATTATAACAAATCTTTGAACAATTTTAGTTGGTTAACAATCAGTTTCATGCATAATGTGTTTGTCTTTATAATTATTTTTTATTACATGGAATGATTGATTGAAATAGAATTGTATATTGTTATTAGAAGATATTTATATGTCGTTGCATGTTTAATATAAAATTTAAGAATTATTTTCATTATAAAGTCATAAAAACATATTTTTAGAAAAAAATCGCCAAACATTTTATAGTTGTCGTTTTATATAATTGGTAAGATTCACAAAGGTTTTTACACCTAAAACTAAGTATTTCCAATTGTGAAATCTTGAAAAATGTCAAACCATTTGAACTTTTAATGGGATATGAAATTCTACTTTCTCCATATAAATTTGTATAATGTTGAAACCACTCTCAAACATCTTGGAACAATTAATGGCAATGCTAAATTTAACTAAAATGATAGAAAAGTATTTTCCTTGTAGGAGAAATATGTCAAGTTTGAAGTATTTAAGAATTTAATATTACTAGTAATTGCCAAAATACACATCTGAGAAATTGTTTTTTTTTTCAAAAAGGCCTCAAGATGTTAGAAGTTTGACCCTTTACCAACATGTTATTGAAGCATTGAGACCTAAAAAAGAGCTTTCCAAAACATTATTTCATTGTCACAATGGTGTTAAAATCTTGATGTGTATAGAAGGTGGCATTTATCCATTTATTAACAATCCTCTTACCCTTGGACACACTCAAGCACTTGTATAAATCCCTTTTGATAGTGATATGAATTTGATCCTTAAATATCTCAGGGAAATTTTAAGATTTGCATTGTATCTCCTTGCTTGAGTATTTGAGTTATGAATATTTTAAACCATGCATGAGTTATTTAATTAATTTTTTTAATTATATATATATGCAATGACATATAATTTTATAGTTGGCAACATGTTTAGATATTGAATGGTAATATTTTAATTTACATAGTTTCTTATTTATCCTAATAATTTGTGTTGATATTATAAGTAATAATATGGTTGATATGCATGTTTAATAGTACAACCTTTTTGATGATTCAAAAACTGAGTTTATGTTCATGTATTTTGTAGATTTAAAAGTAAGATTATATAAAATTGGGGGTTTTAATTTAAAAATTAAATTTCTAACATGTTTTTAAAGAACATATTAATGTGATACCAGTTTAAAAATTAATAACTAAGCTTACAATGACATTAATGCAAATATTTCGAAATATAATTGTTAGATTGTGAAGATTTTGAAAGATCATTTAATAAAAATAAACATCATGATGATAACCATCTAACAAACATAAACATCATCTAAAATACACATTTAAATTCTTTAACATCATCTAATTATACATACCTCTAGCACATATAATCGTTATTAATTAGCTAGCACCCAAATCTAATAATCTAACAGAGAATCATCATTGTGATCACATCTAATAAAACAAAAGCATTGTCTAACATCATCATCACACACATCTAACAAGAATCATTTAACATACACATCTATCAAGCACATTTAACAAACATATTTAACATGACCTAACAATATACACATCAACATCAACATATAAATTAAGTATATCAACATGAACAGAACAAATGCACAATATATACATCGGTGTGTCAGTATTTAAGTAGTGCAATAGAGTATATATATTTTTTTAAATAACACTACCACAATGGGCCATTTTTTAGAGCAACGGTGCGTATCGGAGTGTATTTTTTTTTTTTAAATAACCCTACCACAGTGCACCATTTTTCAGATCACCAGTGCATCCGTAGTAGAAAATGCACCGGTGCGTTATGTATTTATAAAATAATTGTAAAAAAACATTTTCTAAAACCTCTGTTGCTCTCCTCCTCTAGTGGCCTTTGCTATAAATGAATTTTTGGGCTATTTTTATAGGGGCTTCCACCAAAATATCCGCTAGAGGGTAATTTTCCTTGTAGTGTAACCAATAAATTAAAATGAAGGTGATATCATGGAACATTCAAGGCCTGAATGTAGCCAACACACATCACATGTTAAAGAACAAAATAGGTAAGTACTAACCCATTATCTTATTACTATTGGAAACCAAATGTGATATCACTTCATTGAATTCTATTGCACAAAAACATTTAAAAGGCTATAAAAGCATAGCCAAAACAACTATAGGCTTCTCTCGAGGTCTAGTAGTTTTATGGGATCCTTCCTAGGTATTTATTGAATGTGAATTAGATACACTCAATATCATATCTACCAAGTTCAAAAGCCTTACCTCTCTGGACCAAATCTTCCTAAACAATGCCTATGGCCCCACCATTCCTCCTCTTACACAACTCTTTCTTAATTTCCTCAAGTCTATAGGTTATAAAATCAATGAAGAATCATGGATATGTAGGTTTTACACTTTTTACAGTGATTATATGCACACATATATTCTTAAAAAATTGAAAAGAACACAGATTCAATGACACATATACGCAGATATTTACCCTAGAAACCCAAACTGGAAAAACCAACAACCTATTTAGAGACGCACCTCTAATTCTTATTCATCATGCAACTTCATTGTTTACAATACAATACAAAGGATCCTACGAAATCCAAAAAAACCCTAATCCATTGACTCAGATTATATTACAACATGAATTCCTTAACTGGAATTAGAAAACCATGGGCTAAAATACCATGTGCCACTAAAATTCCGAAGGTGAAAAACTGCTTTCGCCAAACGAAAAAATCCACCCAAAAATTAGGGGAATAAACCCCCAATAACCCCCACTGCATGTTCAATGTCTAGTCTAGTACAAACCATTGCATACATCAAACTACCAACCACACTAGCATACAGAACATGGGACATGTCCTCTTCCTCTTGTTCTATCTTCAGACACTAATTTGCGGATAACTTTACACCTACAATGATAGGTACCTTGACAGGTTTACATTCCTGCATATCAAACCTCCACAATATTGACTCGATATATTTTCTTTGGTTCAACTAAATTTTCTTGTTTGCTCAATTTCTTTTAATTTGCATGCCAAAAATAAAATTTGCAACACCAATATCTTTCATGTCAAATTTAGAGGACAATTGAGTTTTAACATCCTAGATAATTTCCTTGTCATTTCCTATCAGCAACATATCATCCACATACAAGACCAAATAAATAAGACGATCACCTACCAATTTGAAAAATACACAGTGATTGGCTTTTCTCCTTGTGAAGCCAAGACTCAATATATAGGTATCAATTTTTTTCTACCACATCCTTGGTGATTGCTTTAACCCATACAAGGACTTTTTCAGCCTACATACCAACTCTTTCTTTCCCTTCACTACAAAACATTTTGGTTGCTTCATGTAGATTTCTTCTTCAAGATACCCATGTAGGAATGTTTTCTTCACATCCATATATTCTACTTCAAAATCTAAAGAAATAGCAACAGATGAAATAAATCTAATAGAATTTAACTTGGAAAAAGGAGAAACAATTTCACCAAAGTTAATTCCATCTACCTAGGAATACATTTTTTCTACTAACCAAGCTTTGTATTTCTCCACTTTGCCTTCTGCATTCATATTCTTCTTAAACATCCATTTGTTGCAAATGGGATTTCTTTCGATTGTCAACTCCACTAGATCCCAAGCCTGATTCTTTTCCAAGGTTTCCATTTCTTCAACAATGGCCTTTTTCTAGAGTTTTTCATCCTGTGAATCCACTTCGTCCCTAATAGTTCTAGGATTATAATCAATAATAAACAAAAAAAAAATTGAACAAAAATAAAATGGAGTATACCTTTCTGGTTTCCTTGTTTCTCGAACTAATCTCCTCAATATTGGAGTATGAGGCTCTTCTTCTTATTATTCATGTTCTTCTGTAGAGTCATATTCATTATCCTTCAATTCAAACACTATTTTCTCTGGTTCTTCCACCCTTGGTATGAATTTGTGTTTGAAAACATCTTTGATTTCTCTAAATACCACATCTCGAGTATACACTATCTTCTTAGTCTATAGGTTCCAAACCTTATAACCTTTCAGACCATATTTATAGCCAATAAAGATACACTTTTCAACCTTTTTATCCAACTTACTCCTATTTTCCTTTGGAATGTGTACATAAGCATCACAACCAAAACCTGTGAGATGTGTCATAGAGGGTTTCTTACCAGTCCATACCTCGTATGGAATCATTTCATCCAATGTTGATGAGGGTGATCGATTTACCAGGTAACATGCAGTGTCCATTGCTTCTACCTAGAATTCTTGTCTCAACCCAACACCACTAAGCATGCTCCTTGCTCTTTCCATCAATGTCATGTTCATCCTTTCTATAACTCCATCCCGTTGAGGTGTATATGGAGTATTCTTTTGCCTTTCTATACCACATTTCTTATAGAATTCCTTAAATTCATTCATGTAGAATTATCCACCATTATCCATCCTCAACACCTTAATTTTATTATTTGTCTGATTTTCCACAAGATCCTTAAACTCCTTAAATTTTTCAACAACTTCATATTTATTTTTAGGAAATAAATCCATGTATTCCTTGAGAATTCATCTATAAATGAGACATAGTACACAGATTTACCTAGTGATGGAATTGTCACAGGTCTAAACACATCACTGTGCACAAAATGTAAAATTCCCTTTCCCTCGTAGCACTAGAGGAGAATATTACCAAAGTAGTGTTCATAGAAATCAAGATCCAGAGAGCCATTCAACATATTTTCAACGATACTTTTACCACGTATTACTCGAATACTCTCCTCTCTGATATGCCCCAGTCTTTGAAGCCACAACATAGTATTTTCTCCAGAACTGTATGATTTTTTCCTTCTTTAGATTCAATCTCAGGAACAATGGAAATATTTCACCCCTCATTAATAATGGTTCCCAACATATTATATAGATTTTTAATCCAAACTCCCCTCAGCAACACCATTTCTCCTTGAACCATCCTACAGGCTTCCTTTTCAAACATTGTTTTGACACCTTTATCGTCCATCTTGCTTACAAAAATCAAATTCCTGGCCAATATTGGGATGTGCAGAACACCAGGTAGTGTTCTAATCCTACCATCCATGATATTCAATTTGGAATTTACTTGTCCTATGATTTTGGTTGTTGAGTCATCTCCTAGAAAAACATCACCCCCATCATACCTTTCATTCTAAAAAAACCACTCCCTATGAGGAGTCATATTAAAGGATGCACCTGAATCGACCAACCATAGCTCATTATCTACATGTGTGCTTGAAGAAGCCAAGCACACATCCCCTCCTTCATATGTGGAGGTTTTTTCTTTTGTAGAAGGGGAATCATTAGATCCCCTCCCTCTTTGAACACTTTTGGATCTATAGTGTTTCTTGTAATGCCCTTCTTTTCCACATCTATAGCATACCTTTACGAATTTTTCTAGAGATTTAGATCTCCAACTTGATAAATTATTTTTATTTCTTTCCTAGGAGCATCCTCTTACAAATAAGGTATATGTGCTTTGTCTTTCCATGTTTTTTGCCTCATCTCCTCCGACAACAAGGATGAGATGTAATTCCCCTCCTTGCCTAACTCTACCTCGAGAAGGATTATGATGTTAATATGAGGATTACTTGAAGAGTTTAATAACCATTCTCTATATATACATGACATGTGGAATGTACTTAATTAATAAAATGTTTTTGATATTCCTAATTGTTGATTTGATTAGCATATATCATGATAGATATATTCTTGGATCATGAAATGATTACTAATGTTGTGATCCAGTAAACCTTTGCAAAGGGAGAAGGGTACTTATGAAAAATGACCTATGGAAGGGAATGTATGATTGAACTAATGGATTAATTACTTGTATGCGAGTGATTGTGTATGTGCAGGATACAGGGTGAGGTCTTGTCAACTTGCCAACATATGGGTGTGGAATCACAATCATGTCTCGACTAATATTGAAAAAGACGTTGAGTCTTTAACAATGAAATATAAAAATGGTACATATGTCTCGGAGAGAAGGACACAGAGTCTAGGAGTTTTCATAATAAGGGCGTAGAATCCTTACTCCCCAATACTTAGCCCAAGTCACGCAAGGTGGTTATAGTGAACCCTTTGTTGATTAATAGTTATGGTTGATTACCCACTCAAAAGTTTGTGCATTTTAATATAGTTACATTTAATTAAACATATATATTTATATAAATATAGTTAAGCAGTAAATGTATTAAAATGTATACATATTGAATAAATAAAATGAGGAATATATAAATAAATAACAATAAAGGGTTATATTAAAAGTACACCACGTGGCCATGGAAAACTAATCATTTTAATTTATGAAATAAAAAGGAACGGGATTTTTTTTGGCATGGGGTGATGAGGTGTCATGGAGAGAAGGGGAAAAAAGTATAGGAAAAACATAGAGGGGGAACTAGGGGGATGATCCGAGGAAAAAAAACATAGAGGTAAAGTATTATCTAAGAAAGAGGGGAAAATGCTACCAGGGGGAGAAGTGAGAAGACTGAGCTAAATTTTTGGGAAAATGAGGCTCTGAATTGTTGGGGTTTTTGGGTTAAGACCCAAGGGTGATTCCATATAACTTAGGGTCTTAGGGAAATATGTTTTCCATGAGAGAGGTTGGGAGGTAAAATAGTTGGATTCCAACAATTGGCATAGACTAGAAGAGAAGCAGGAGAGGGGAGATTTATTTTGAAAGCTAAGGACGAATCCATACAAGTATAAACTCACTACTTAATTTGAATTTTGGTTTAATAAAATTTTCTGAGGAAATTAATTATCATTGAGATTTGATTATTCATGGCAACTGAATTATTTTTATTAGCTCTAAAAGTTATAATATCTTGTAAATATTAACCATGTATGCAACTAATATAGATAAAGATGTGACTAGGTTGACTACACACCAAATTGCCATCAAGTGATGCATCGGGTTATCACTGGTATGCTATGTGTTTGTCATTCTACAAACCCTAGTATTGAATTTTTTTGGTTACATTGTGTTATTTTTATAGTTAGTATGATCCCATTAATTTTAATTGGTTATGGTATCAAAGTCTTTTCTAACTCTAAGTAATAAGTCATATTGTTTAATGGGTTTTCTTCTTTTTCTCTATTTTCATCTTGGGTAGTTCAAAATTTTTGGATTTAAGGTTTTTATTTGTGGATTCATTCATAAAACCCACTCAGGGCAATGGATAAATTAATATTTATATAGTTACAATCATTATATAAATTAAGGTTGGTGTTATGAAAAAGGTTTTATTTTCTCTCAACAATGTTCCATGGTTTCATAGTATGCATGTTTTCTCCAGGATTTATTTTTTATCTTGCTTTTACAACTATTTTTGGTTTGTTTTGTTTACCCTCGAAAGTGTCTCTGCCATGAGGATGGGTCATACCTACCCTAGTATTGCAGGACTAAAAGAGGCAAGATAAATAAATAAATAAAATATATATAGATATATACCAGTCCAAATGATATTGTACTATTTTTAGTTATGCTTTTGATCAAACTTCTCATATACATGTCACCTAGTAATTCATGTTGTACTATGCATTAATTAATTTTATTTATTTTTATATTTGTTAATTGATTATTCATGGTGTCATGCCAATTCATTTAGTATGGTGATATCAAATTACCAATCTTTTTTTTAAGAAGGCTTGAATTCATTAGAATATTTATTATTTAGAATTTGCATTAAACCAACTGGAGCTAGAAAGCTATTAGTTTAAATATCATTTCAATGATATTTAACTTATATGTCTTTAAATATCATTTCAATGATATTTGTTTAAATATTTGAGTTGGAGCTAAAACGATATTCCTTTAAATAAGTTGAAATGATATTTTCAAGATTTTTTTAATAGTGTTTTTAAGATGGAGTCAAATCCCATTAGCACAATTGGATTTCAAAGGTTTTGTTCTGTAAGGTGGCCAAGGTTAGAAACTCACAGTATTCAGGAGGAGATGCCCAAATAAATCCATCTATGTTAAGGGTTGGTGTGGTCCAAGCCGAGTGTGATCCCTGGGTGATTTTGACGGCTTAGATTCCCCTAGATTGTGGTTTCTTAGACCACAGGCTAGTCCCGCGGGTATTGAAGACACCAACAAACAAAAACAAAATTACTAAGATGTATTGTTGTTTGATTCTTTTTCAAGTCAACATGCAATAATATATTTGACCACAAGTTTGTGGGTAATTATATTGAGAAATAGAATAACTTTCGAAGAAGATACGTTAAAATTATGGATTTAAAAGTGAGTTGTTACATCATATTGTATTGGATGTAGTTTTTCTTTTTGTTGTTACCATCAAGATAGAATTTTTACTTTCTAGCATAATATCTTTCCAGTAACAATAGAATGTCTTCTACACATCAATTTTTTTTGTATTATTACTTATACTAGAAATCATTATAACATCCCGCTCTTGCACGCACTAAGTGAACTTATTATTTGAGGACACTTGCGTGCAAGTGATCCAGGCCATTATACTATTGGTTGTTTTGATTATTATTATGAGATATTGTGGATTTGACGATATGTTATTTTGTGGTATTTACATAGACATGTGCTATTGACTGGGTTCTCTTGAGTGTATGGGAATCTGGACGCTGAGGATTCTGAGGCATCGATGAAACCCCTTGGACTCTAGATCAAGTCAGGGAGTGGAATGTTAGGGTTTGAATGTTGTTGATGTGACATATGCACATATGATTAGACATTATGATGATTGATTATTATTGCTGACATGATTCGTTGATGGATGCAGGCTGACGATAGCTTGCCAACCAGACTCACATTTGGAGTAGAGGGGTCACGCATGACAACCAGAGACAGGTGTGGCAACATCCCTACCACAACCTACTAGCACTCTCATTGTGGCGTGAACTGTAGGTTAACGATTAACTAGTTCAAGATCACCTGATAGAGTATTGACTCCAGGGGTTTGACATATACCAAATTCAGTCAAGAGGCGAGTGGAACCCTTGGAGCATGTAATGCGTCTTGAAGGGCATGTCGCGCAAAGAAAACAAAAAGAGACTAGTGGTGCCCTTGGAGCATGTAGTGCGTCTTGAAGGGAATGCCACACAAATAAAATGGAAAGAGGCGAGTGGCACCCTTGGAGCATGTAGTGCGTCCTGTAGGGCACGTCGTGATTTTAACTAGTAAGTAAATAAACCTAGTTCCTAGAAAACTATGCCTCCTTAGGACCTCATCGACCTTAAAATGAATCATGTGATAAGTAAAGTTTAATGACTAATTTTCCCTTAAGATGTTGGAAAATTCAGTTAACAGACAACGAATGCTTGTCATTGATGGAAACAGTGAAGATGACAGGAAAACAAAAGACAAGTTCAGAGAGGTGAATGATCAAACGCAGTGAATGATCGAAGGCAGCGAATGAGTGAAAGGTTGAAGAAGAATCTCTGATCGTTGAAGAGGGAGACATATCTCAACCATCAGATCCGAGTGCAGGGTTCGACCACCGTTGGATCAAAGAGAACCTGCACGGTATTTAAAGTGCAAGGAGAAGTGGGTGTAATCAAAATATGAAAAATCACGATGAAATCTGAGCCGTCAGATCAAGATTTGATCTGGACCGTTAATTCCAGTCAGTATCAGGGATCGAGACTTTTAAGTGACAAGAACACTTGACATCAAGAACCCCGATTTCGTGATATGCGATATCGCGATTCAATCGCAGCCATTGAATCGAGAATGAGATCTGGACCATTGATTTTCTTCATGGAGTATCGGGGATCTGGAATTTGAAATGACAAAAACAATTGAAAACAAGAACCCCGAAATCGTGATATGTGATTTCGCGATTTAATCGCAGCCGCTGAATAGAGATCAGATCTGGACCATTGATTTAACTTCTTATCGGAGTTTAAGGATCGCGAATTCAAGAGGAAAATAACTCAATGCATCAAGAATGCCGATTTCACGATATGTGAAATCGTGATTGAATCTGGACCGTCAGATCAAGAAATGATCTGGACCGTTGATATGACCTCTCACGGAGTTTCGGGGATTGGGATTTGTAAGTGACAAAAACTATGAACGTCAGGAATTCTGATTTTGTGATGAGTGAATTCCTGACTTAATCTAAATCGTCATATTTGATTATGATCTGGCAAGAATAATAAAGGTCATCCAACGGTGCAGATAAAACTTGACTGTGATCGGAGGGTTACTGTTCTTTCTCACAGATTAACTCCTGAGTTTGGAATCTATTAGCAAACGGACTCATGATTGCAAATCAATTCGCGTTTCAGTTGCTTAGACAGTTGTCGTCCTTTTGCCTAAAGAATTGGGAAGTTGAACTGTCATGTTCGAGTGTATAAAATAAGATGAAACAGACTGTGTCGGGTTGTTTGTTCTGCAAATGAAAAAGAATGAAACTGTAAGAATAGAGAAGGAGAGGATGCAGAGGAGGAGATTGAGGATATGTGAAGTATGAGATGAAATGCAGAGAAGTATAAAAGAACGAGTTGAAGAAGAGAAGAAGGAGAGCACGAGTTGATGCAGAGCATGCCTGTTGAACAAACAGAGGAAGAGAAGAGCAATAAAACAATCTACAGAAGACCAGATTTACAGAACAAAGAAAGATTGGTAAGAACTGATTTATCTGTAAAGTTGAATGTTTATTTAGCCATTTATATTTAAGGGTGGTTGGGAGGTTCTCGGGAGGACTGTTGTCCTCAGAGGTTCAAGTGGGAGCTTGAACATAGGAAGTTGTAGCTTCCATCTGGTTGCAGCCAAAGAAACCAGGGTGGCAGGGTGGTGCTAGGGAGAACAAGTGTTCTCTGTTATACAGGTTGGAGCTTGTGTAACTGGAATTTGGTTCTTCCATCCAGTTGGTGCTGGAACATTCAGGAAGTTGGTGCTTCCATCCAGTTGGTGATGGAATATTCAGGGAGTTGGTGCTTCCTTCTAGTGGGTGCTAGAGAAACCAGAGAGTTGCTGCTCTCAAACAAGTTGAAGCTTGTAAAACAGAGGTAGCAGCCTCACATTGAGTTGGTGCTCAATTAAATATCATGTACATAACTTAAAAGACTTCCTATCATTTCAAAGAAGAAGAGGTTTTCTCCCTTTATGGGTTTCCTCGTGAAAATCTGTCTCTATGTATACCTTATGTGTGATTGATGCCTTTTACTTTTACTGTCCATATGCTGTATAATGTTGA
>JZKD02S2011480.1:19169-85519 GCA_000966675.3 Picea glauca
TGGGTTTCCTCGTGAAAATCTGTCTCTGTGTATACCTTATGTGTGATTGATGCCTTTTACTTTTACTGTCCATATGTTGTATAATGTTGATGATCACTTGAAGAAAGTTTAAGAAATTTTTAATAGACTTAAAATTGTTTAAGCTCAAATACAACTGATTCACCCCCCCTCTTAGTTGTATTAGTAATTTCAACATAAGAACTGTCGCCAAGCCTAGTCAATTGAAAACCTAGGTCTAAATAGAACCTTACAACAACAAAAAAAATAATTAGACATATAACCGGATTAAAGTGGAAGTTTTAATTCGCTAAGGTTCCTTTTATAAAATTTTAATTCGCTAAGATTCTTTTTATAAAATTTCAATTCACTAAAGGTTCTTTTATAACTAACAAGAGAAATTCAAACTTTAATTAACTCATAAAAAGAGTAAATGGATGTTTATCTAAACTACTAATTCTGAACTTAGTTATAAAAAGGGGAAACTTAAAAGGAAAGGAAACTTAAAGAAAAAGGGAAACTTAAAGAAAAGGTGAAAGTTAAAGAAAAAGTTGAATGTCTAACTTAGTAAGGAATCTAGCCTTTGGAAGTTTCTATTTATTAACTCAACTAGGAATTAAGTAAGGCGTAAGTCATTTAAGAATTGTAAGAGAATTTTGGGACACCGAGGAGCGTTTTTAGGAACGCTTTTAGGTGGGTGAGGGAAATAGGAATATTTAATTAATTAATAAAATTGATTTTCTGGTGCAACTAGGGGATCAGACAACATGTGTATGGGGAAGGTTTTTCCTAATTAAATAAATAAAAAGGGGAATCTAATGAGGGTTTGGGAAACTAATGACTAATAAACTCTATAAAAGAGAGGGAAGAGGAGGGGTATGAGACACATTTTGGGATTGCGTAATGATACGCTGCTAAAATTTGATCTTGACTGAACTTTCTCTTGTGGGAGTTGGGATGCCTAGCTCAGGTAACAAATGGTAGATCGACCTTGCGAGGCAAGATGGGTGCTAGCATTCTATGGTATTGTGTGTGTGGCCCCTTTGCATCTCAGGGGGCTCAGGGGGAACAAGAGTACCCCTAGCGTTGGATGGGAGGTACCGGTGAGGTCACATCGGTTGGAAAATAGGAGCTAGATGGAGCTCATGCGGGACAACGACTTTGGAGCATTTGAATTTGGATAAGGTATGCCTGTTAAAGTTGTTACTTGTAATAAATTACACTTGTTTATTTTAATGTACTCAGATGTCGATTTCATTTCCATGAGATTTCCTTTCACATGTATTTAAACGGTAATTGTAACCCCCCTTGTCGCTTGATTCATTTAGTAAGAACCCTTGTTATCCACAATATCCTTTATTTCTGAGTTACTATCTATTTGCGCGTGGCCAGAATGAGCCCCAGACTCAAACCTTTCCTGCGCTCTTGTATCTCTTGTGTGCATTTTATTTATTCCTTGATTGCACTTCTATTTCATTATTTGCTTCTCCACGGAGAAGATCTGGGTGCAGATTTGTGTTTTTATCCTATGTTCCTTGATCCGTTAAGTTATTAGTCTATGCCTGAGTAGTTGGCTAGGAGACAAATCGACTGTATTTCACTCCGGTGTTAAAGATTTAGATTCAAATGCCCTTCTTTCCTGTGCATGGATAATAGGTGTAGGATCAATCCTCTGCCCATCGTTTTATTTTGCAACAAGTTTTTCTGCATTTGGGGAAGCCAAGGGCTCTGTGCCCCTCTCTTTACCTAGAGAACCATTCCTTTTTCTCTACACCTTGGTGTTTTTTTTTAAACTATGCATCTTGGATCCTTCGTATCTCTGTGCCAGAACTCTTAATGAATAAACCATTAAATGCGTCCAGGTTTTGAATTCATTTTTACTGTTGAAATAAACCTTTATAGGCATCCAGATTTGGAATCATTTTATTGTTGAATAAATCTTTATATGCGTCCATATTTGAAATCGTTTTTATTGTTGCATAAACCATTATATGCATCCAATTTGAAATCTTTTTTACTGTTGAAATAAACCTTTAAATGCGTCCAATTTTTGAATTCATTTTTACTGTTGAAATAAACCTTTATAGGCATCCAGATTTGGAATTGTTTTTATTGTTGAATAAACCATTAAATTCATCCAGTTTTTTAATTTGCTTTTACTGTTGAATTGAACCTTTATATGCGTCCAGATTTGAAATCATTTTCATTATTGATTAAACCATTATATGCATCCAGTTTTTGAAATCGTTTTTATTGTCGAAATAAACCATTATGCGTCAAGTTTTGAAATTGTTTTTATTGTTGAAATAAACCATGGTATAACCTTTTATTGAACTGGAAGGTGGGAATCAGATTAATTGCAGGAATGATAATTATTTTCATAAAAATAAATGCCTCACCCATATCATTATAATTCTGGTACTGATATTTTGTATTTTGAGAAGATTGTTCAAATATGTTACCTATGCTCTTTAAAAAGATAAATGTTATCCTTGTAATTGGAGCATGTGACAACAACGTTGGCTATTCAAGGAGTAATGAGGCTCAAATGTCAGTCAAGTGTAATATCCCAGTTTCATTGTTTCTTGGCAAGTGAATTTAATAATTGTTAATGGTTTTAGAACAACGCGATGTATTTTAGAGAAAACAAAAAGTGGAGAGAATGCTCGCTGCCTTCATCAATCAATCCCTTCATACAATAAATACATGTAAGACCGAGAGGTCCGTTTCACTGCAGAGTAAGATCAAGACTCAAATAACCGTTGAAGCTCGTTTCCAAACATGAATCTATTCAGTTTAGTTTAGTACACAATTGAATGGCCTTGTTTATTCTATCTCCATCAAATGCTTGGAATCTGAGTAAATTTATGGTTTGAACAGCCCCAAGTGAAACGTGTCTGCGCCTCTTGATGGACAATGATTTTGTTGGCAGTGAATAGCTTATGAAAGTCAATCATTACTACACATAATTTATTGCCAGTGAATTTATTTATTACCACACAGAAATATATTTTTAATGGAATTGCAATCATTACTACTGAATTAATTATTACCACTCAAAAATTATATTGCTAATGGAATTGCATTCATTACTACACAGATTTTATTTCCATTTGAATTAATTATTACTACACAGGAAATTTATTGCTAATTGAATTGCAGTTATTACTACATAGAGATTTTATTGCCTTTAATATTAATTATTAATACACCGGGATTAGAATGCCATCTAAATTTTAATTTAAAACTACACATAGATTTATTACTGTCCGTATATGTAGCGCAACGAATTCTACTCTTATCCCACAAATAATTGTTGCTTCTATAATTGTGGACTATTTTTGGGATTTTGGAAGCTGGATTATGGCTGGGGTCTATTATGGAGGTTAACACATCAAATTATATATATTATGAACTGTAGCATGTACAACCTTGCCCATAATTTTCGATGTATTTTAATATTTCTGCAAAGGGTTTATTTAAGTTACTATTGTTTTATGGCCTACAAATTGTTTCTAGGAGAACCCTTTTTCTATAGAATCCTCACAAGGAATTTAGATATTTATAGGGGTGTGATGAAATTGGAGCAACTAACTCAACCATATGATTGAAAAGTGATGCACCTTGCCATGTTGATACTATGGGTGTCAATAGATTTACAAGGTAGAGATCCTTAACATAAATAGTTGATTCAACAAGACTTACACTTTATCATGTTGGGTGCTAGGGATGCATTTGTTCTTCAAGTAGTGTTTCAATAAAGTAGTGATTCAGGTATAGTTCTTGGAGTTTATCCAAGAATTTATGAGATATTGAATGAACCAATTATTTTAGATGTTATTCAATTCCATCATAAGTTGTTTTCAATGGACAAGTTATTGGTGTTTTTAGGACTCTGACAGTTTAATTTGGTATCTTGACGCGTTGTTTGTGTTGGTTAAAGGTTTAGATTTAATGAGCTTGGGATATTTTTGCGCACATCGCACCGTGGCGACATGAATTCTTAAGTTTGTATCATTGTGCACATCGATTGATAGTGCACATGAAACTTGGCTTAGGGTCTCGTGCCTCCCGATGTGGATGTGGTTGCATTTATGGTTTTACTTGTTTTGTAACCTTATTGTGATTGTCTCTCACTCACTGGGAAGGTTCTTGTGACTGTTGGTCGAAGATTTTGTGTTTGAATTGATTGAGGTTGTCCTTTATCCTAATAGGAGTGATCTTGCGTGTGATAGGCGGGTAGTCATTTTTATTTGTCTAATTGATTTTTGCCTGTTGTTTGGTTGTGTGCGTCGTGTTTGTCATCAAGTTGTGTTGTTGATTGTTGTTGTTGTTACTTACCTTATTTAAAAAAAATTGCACTTGTTATGCGTTGCATGTTGTGTTAATGACATGAGTCTTTACATATGGTATCAGAGCTGGTTCGACTTGTGAGTTTGGATCACTACGACTTCTGTTGATTAGATATTTGATTTTAATGTTGCTAATTAAACTGATTTGTATTTGCGCAGGTAATAATGGTTAGAGGATGTCATGGAGGAAGACGATGGGGTGCTAGGGGAGAAGGTGTGACACCTCTAGCAGCATCCATGCCCGAGGGGTCTAACCCCCAGGAAGATGAACAAGTTGTTGGGTAGGAATAGATAGTTGTGGGTGATGTGGTTGGGCTGATGAGGTCCTTTCAGCAGATGCTTGAGGAACTGATCAACCATTTGGATAGAGATGAGGCCAGGGAAATGACACCCCCTGAGGGTCCACCACACGCTCTGGTCGGTACTGGTAGCATTCACCAAAAATTTGAGAAGGTCAATTTTCTTGAGTTCTTTGGTGCCCCGGACGACATAGTCGCCAAGGCATGGTTGGAGAATATGGTGATGTGCTTTTCACTTCATGATTATACCTCCAATATGAAGGTCCACATGGTCATATTTCAACTGAAGGGGAGCGCTCTTCTTTGGTGGAAGACTCTCCTGCCACAATTGACCATGGTCGTTGAAGATGTGTCATTGGAAATATTCAACGAATGGTTCCGGGAGAGGTATATGTTTGAGGAAATCATTGAGCATTAGCTCAACGAGTTCAATTCCTTGAGACAGAGAAGTCGTACGGTGCCCGAGTACGAGGCCCATTTTATGGAGATGCTTTGGTATGCTCCGCACCTGAATATTGAGAAACTTAAGGTCAATAGGTTCGTGTTTGGTCTTAATGTCAACATTCACACAAAGGTTAGGACTCATATGCCTCAAACCTTGCATGATGTTGTCCATAAGGCCCTCATAACAGAGGAGGAGCTTGTCAGCAGGGGCCAGAGCAAGACTCCAGTGAGACCAACAAGACAGTCGTTATCTGGTGCACTACAGGATTAGACACCAGCTAGACATTCACCAGGATATCGTAGCTTCCAGAGAGGATCCACTTTCACTACACCTCAGTGACCAATGCCTCAGCAGCGGACTCCTTATCGAGGACCACAACACCAGCAACAACTTTGACCACAACCACAACAATTTAGACATGTTCAACAGAAAAGTCTAGGGTTCTAGGTCATTGGGCCATCATCTTCTACTTCGGGTACCAGGAGTATTGGACCAAAGAAAGGGTGTTGGACATGTGGGGAGCCACATTACCAGCGTGACTGCCTAGTGGAGAGGACCAGAGCATTTGGATCAACTAGACCCACTACCGTGGGATATTTGGGCAAGGCCCATTGGATTCATGTAGCAGTGAATAACCGCTAGGAAGAGCACCGGTTGAATATGCTCGAGACATCAGGTACCATCATTGACCAGACCCTTAGTATTTTGATAGATCTAGGTGTTACATAGAGTTTCATTTCTGGGGCAACACTAAAAATAATTAAGGTAAATACAATCAAATAGGATGAGTTTATCTTTGTAGAAATGGATTCGGGAGCCAAACAAAAGGTTGGAGGGAAGGTTATGGGCTGTAGCCTTAACTTGAGAGATTTTGTCACCAGGGCCATCCTATATGTCACGATATTAGGATCTTATGATGTCATGATCAATATGGACTGGTTGGAATCGCATGAGGTGATACTCAACTGTAAGACAAAATGGTTGAGCTTGGTCGATGATGAGGGAAAAAGACACGTGGTTGTAGGTCAGAACCAGGTAGTTTCCCTGAGGTTCATATCTTCCTTGCAGCTACAAAAGAGCATGCACAAGGGATGTAATATTTATGTGATCTTTGCATTAAATGAGAAGGGAGTAGTGGAAGGTCTATAACACCTTCCGATGGCGAGAGAGTTTGTGAATGTCTTCTCTAAGGAGTTACTTGGGATGTCGTCGGAGAGGGAGTTTGAATTTACCATCGACCTAAAACCGAGAACTAAACCGATAGCAAGAATGCCTTATCAGATGTCGACCCTAGAGCTACAAGAGCTGAAAATGAAACTGAAGGATTTGTTGGACCTGGGACTTATACGTCCAAGTGTGTCACCATGGGGTGCACCTGTTATTTTCATACGAAAGAAGGATGGGTTGTGGAGACTCTGCATTGACTACCATCAATTGAACAAGGCAACGATCAAGAATCAATACCAGTTGCCAATGATTGATGATCTGTTCGATTAGATGAAAGGCATGATTATGTTTTCAAAGATTGATTTGAAATTAGGGTATCACTAGTTACGGATCAAGGAGGATGGCATCCCTAAGACTGCCTTTAATACAAGGTTTGGACATTATGATTTTATTGTTTTACCATTTGGACTGATGAATGCCCCATAGGTGTTTATGAGTTTGATGAATAGGGTGTTCCACGAATACTTGGACAAGTTCGTCCAAGTATTCATTGACGATATTTTGATTTACTCTTGGATGATGGAGGAGCATGACGAGCACTTGCGTTTGGTACTATAGTGTCTACGAGAGAACAAATTGTATGGGCAATTGTCTAAATGCTTGTTTTATCAATTGAAGATTCACTACTTAGGGAATGTCATCTTCAACGAAGGTATCATTGTGGATCCAACAAAGGTCGAGGCTATTATGGAATGTCCTGCACTGACGATTTTCCCCGAAGTGTGTAGCTTCATGGGTTTAGTGGGATACTATCGATGGTTTGTCGAGGTTTTTTCAAATATAGCAAATCCAATCATGAAATTTCAAAAGAAGAGAAAGAAGTTTGTTTGGACCGAGAAATGCGTGGAGGCATTTTGGAATCTCAAAGAGCTGTTGATTACAACACCGATACTAAGGGTCTCTGACATGGACAAAGACTTCTTGGTATGCACTGATGCATCTTGTTGGTGCAATTTTTATTAGACCAGGGTCCTTCTCAGGTTACCAAAAAAAGGTACCATGTAGTCTAGAGCGTTGGCATTTTCATCTCCTCCAAAGAGAAGAAGTCTCACCTAAAGCGTTGTTGAGAAAGATAGATAGGGAAGGGTAGGGAAAAGACTTAAGAGGATCCATAGAGCCTTTAGGACTCATTCCTGACATTGCACAAGAGACATGAATAGATCTGAAACATATATGTGCAAAAATAGAACCTACTTACGTTGCGAACAAGAATTTAAACATAGAACCATCAAATATAACTTACAAGCCATAAAGAAATACTGTAATGCATAAGTAAACACATAGAGACACATCATATTTGAAAATTTAGGTCCTTCTTCATTTTATCTTTAGAATATTTCACTGATTACAGACTTAGAATTACATAGTAGTGCGTTGTACAAAATCTTGACTCTGGACTCATGTCGCAGAGTTCCAATTCTCAAACTAATAGATCGATTACATTACAGACTCAAGACTTGACTTCACTCAACTTAAAACAATCACTTAAAACTAATCCAACATCTAACTCGCAACCAACTGACCAACCCTTTTACAATCATGTTCATCTCTATATATAGGTTGGGTTGTGTCTTCTGTCTCGGATTTCATGCTTCCTTGTTCTATTGCAACCATTGTTTCTTAGTTGGTGTTGCATTGTTCATCGCAACTACTTTATGTTGCTCTTTATTTCTCTATTGTCTAGCTTCTGTTGAATCTTGTGCAACTCATGCTCAGTCAAAACTTGCACAATTCCTTATCCTAAAAATGAAAGGCCCAACAGGCTCCGACCACAATCCTTGACTCACCCTCGAGTCAAGTGCTTGGTTATTTCACATCTTCCAAGAGCATCTATTGTTTTCCCTTGTCCTTCTTTTCTTCTTCCTTCAGCTCTTCTATTTTTTCTTTCTCTTCTTTCACTTCTTCAAACGAAGGGCCCAATTATGGGACCAATTCTAAGGCTCGCTCCTTTACTCCTTGAAAGTTTCCAAATTTGTCCTACCACTTCCTGGTGAGGAGTGATGCCTCTGCAATCAACTGTTGGGTTTCCTCTTTGTTATCTGTCTTTGGCTTGGACATGATGAAAAATTTCCACTTGGAATCTGTTATAGTGTCAACTTGTGCATTTGCATGTACACTACCTGAATGACAGGTCGGAAGTCGTGCAACTCTTTCTTTTCTATGGAATATGCCTCAAAGAGGGTGTTCATCTCATTGTCCACATGTTGAATTTGGTCAAATTTATGTTGTTTCTCCATAGGATCCATTGTGGCCGCAACTTCTTTGTTCAATACCTAGATCTTTGTGCGCACCTCCTCCA
Organism: Picea glauca; assembly: GCA_000966675.3. Classification (NCBI taxonomy): domain Eukaryota; kingdom Viridiplantae; phylum Streptophyta; class Pinopsida; order Pinales; family Pinaceae; genus Picea; species Picea glauca. Next base: position 27,789 of record JZKD02S2011480.1, read on the forward strand.
AGACTTGGTTGCATTGAGTGATGATGCCCATCTAGTTGATGACTTCCCTGAAGATTTTTGTACATTCTGTTGTGTTCTTGTGCAGTGCTACTCAAGCGTTGTTACCTTGCAGTACAATCTTCTACATCTACTCTTGCAGCTTCTGAGGATGCTTCTCTGCTTCTTGTTGGGCCTGTTGCAACTTTTCTTTCAACTACACATCTTGAGAGGCGAGTTGTGTCCATGCTCCTTGTAGCAACTCAATCTGGTGTTCTGGATCGCCTGCATCACTGACTTTAGGTGGTTCGAGCATGACCTTCTAAATCTCTAGCCATGCTTCGACAAGTCTTTCTTACACTCTTTCCAATTTGTGCTGAACTTGGATTTTTTCATGAGCTTCCTACATCCTGCATGTTTGTGCCAAAAACTCTTCCTTCCTTGCAAACTCAACAGATCTCTCGGCCTCCTAGAGCCTTTTCTCTAATTGATCAATTGATTCTCTGATCAATCCAAATAACTATGTCACTGGCCACTGTATGAGGTCAGCAGATGAAGGGGATACATCTTTGGGGGCTCGTGTCTGCAGTGGAAGTCCACTGGCCGTTGAATGATCCAAGTGAGTCTCTACCTCCTCCTCTATTGGTGGTCCTTTCATGATCCTCAACCTTAGCATTGTGAGAAAAAGAGTCAAAACCTTTGTTCTGGCTATGAAAAGTTGCATCAGTCCTGTTCATTCTTGAGGGTCCTAGAGAACCCGCTCCATTTGTTCACACGTGGATGTCGCGCTCTTCCTGGGTATTGATTCTACTTCTTTTTTAGCATCTGGTATCTCCTGCTCTTTTTTTGCTTCTACTTCCTGCATTGTGGTTTCTTGTACATCCTCACCCTTGGCTAGTGAGGGGATTCATTGTTTGCTTTGGGTGTGCAACTCCTCCACATTGTAGGTGTCTTTTCCTTGTGTAGAAGGCTCAATCTGTTGTTCCTAGATGTCTAGATTCAGATCATTCAGCATCATGCTCTGTTTTGGTGCTTTGGGGTCTGGACCAAAAACTTCTAATCTTGGATTAGGCGACTCTTGGGTTATTCCTAGGATTCCTTACTCCACTATCTCTGGTTGATCGAGTTGCATCATATTTGGTTTTGTGGTCTAGGGTGGACTGGTGGTTTCTTGGGTTGGCAACTGGGGTGGTGGTGGTGACGTCGGGTGCTCAGTGACAACTATGGATGGAAAATTTTCAGGCTTTGGGTCATCCTGAATGTCAATGATAGTTCTGGATTTGACCGCTGAGTGGGTGCAGGGAGCGACTGATGCAAGGGGTTAGGGGTTCAAATCTTTGTTCAAAGAGACCCTAGTTTTGGGCCTCTTCACAAGTGGTTCGGTACCAAACACAACGCTAAGGATCTAGTTAACAATCTCACCTGACAACATGACATCGACTGGCAACTAACGGAGGGCCGATATTTTATTTCGATACAACTTATGCATCTCTTCTTCCTCCTCAAAGTCTGATTGTGCTAGAGCGTCTGGATTCTGTGACTCTGGACCTAAGCTCGGTGCATCCCCTACTTCTTTGTATTTTTTATTCAGCAGCTCTGTAGGCTGAATATAATGCATTCTCGACTTGCACTGACTATGTTTGACTCCTAGCCATGACATGACTTCCTTGTCAAAGGAATCCTTGTCCAGATAGAACGAAAACATCATTGTGTGGAAATATTCCCTGCTAACATGTCTCAGCCAGACAAATGTATGGTTCTGGTTCATGATGAAGGAAATGTTTGACATATTATAGTTGAGGATCTCCTGGGAAATGTGCAGCCTCTATGTTGTGTCTATCAGGTTGTTGTACCATTTAAAAAATGATGTGGTGTTAAAGGCTGCATTCTCCAAATCCAACCTTGATTGCCATGGCTTGAACAGCTTTGCCATGCGACCCTTATCTGGTAGTGTCAGAGGCCTTCCAATAGGTGGTTTCATTTTGAATATTGCAAATGCCACAAGTAAATATCAATAAGTGAAGGTTCCTCCCTTCTCCTGCACTTCCTCACATGCCACTAGTAGTTCCTCCAATAGGTAGCTACACCAATTGAACATAGTGTCGTTGGCGCAAAAGTATGCTATTGATAATGCATCTAACGTGCATTCTCCCTTGTAGTAGGATATCATAACCTTGCTGGCTATGATGTAATAGTCAGTCCATACTGTCTCGGGTAGTATGGGTTCGATTATTATTGTGTGTCCCCCCTCCTTGTGTTGAATTTCTCATATAAGCTGAGCTTGCCTTTATTTTTGTCGTGCTTACCAGGACCCTAGAATCCTTTCGACACATCCTCTCCTTCAAAGGATAGTCTCGTAAGCTAATGGATGTCTTCAACATGGATTGAATATCTCTTATCCAACCAGACACTTCTATCGTGAACTCTACTTATCAGAAATTTTGTGCACTGCGCAACCTCACCAGTGGTGTCGAATACTAGTAGGTCTCTAAGGTTCATGATGGTCAAACTGAACAAGTTGAAAAACTCTGGTCTTGGCATGAATTGCATGCCTCCTAATCCATCTAGAGCCATCTCCCAAAGGAAATCTATGTGCATCTAAGGAAACAAGACTGAATATGTGAGGTCAAGATCGAGGAGCTTAACATGCTCCACCTTCCCTTTGATATCACCCACGACCTCGACTCAGGGGTCGTAGGGCTCGTCTAGTACCGCTTCTTTAGACATGGCAGTTTGGCTTGTTGTGGCTCTCGGCATTCACACTTCTATGGCAATCTAAGAACTAGGTTAACGACTGCGGATTTTATAATGGTACAAGATGGTTGGCTCTACTGAATTCAGAAATGGCTATGTTCTTTTGGAAACAGTGCATTCTCAGGCGAGTTCTCAGGGCCTTATACTTGGCTTAACGGACAAGTTTACAAGTAACTGTTGTTCATCATGATCATATGGACACAACTAGATCCGAGTTGTCTGACAGGACGATTTAACAGGGTAAATCCTAATGGGTGATTATGGAATTTACTTATTTGCATGAGTGGGATAGGGACGTGGCCTATTTCAGACCTTTCCGTTTGACAGGTGGGTATCCCAACGCGAACTCTAATGGAATCTTTTCATAACATGGATTTATGTCTTAACTAACCTCAGATGGGGTACCGAAATGGAAATAAAGGTTGTGACTGTATTGGGTTCGTGTGGCACATGGACTCAAATCATATTCGGATTTATCCTCCCTCCGACGACAAAGGTTGTCCCCATCATATTAATGATTGTCATTAATGGATTCTCTTATGCTTCAGATACTGCAATGATGAGTCATTAGTTCCGTATCAAACAAAACTTAAACAAAAAATGAACTATGTGTCATGGCGCAACACTGCACACATCGACTTTATTAATTGAATTTACAAAAATTTCAGAAAAATAAAATCTAACTATTATACAAGCTCCTTTGGACTAGAGAGATAGTCCCTCTTTCTCAGATTTGAGATAGGTAGGGCTTCAGGTGAGTGCCATTCACCCATCCTGGCCGCAACACACCATCCAGTTACATGAGTTTGATTGCTCTTGAGGGTCAAATCTCTGCAATTAAGAATGGTCCCAACCAATGCATGCACAACTTGCCAGGATTCTTCTAGTACCGACTATTGTAGAGTAGAACCCTGTCTCCTTACGTAAATACCTTGGTCTTAATGTGCCTGTCATGCCAATAAATTTGTCTTTCTTTTTCAGCTGTCTGATGGAATTTTGCTAGAAATCTGATCTCCTCGACTTTTTGTAGCTCCGTAAGTCTCTGCGCCACTGATTCCTCCTTTGCCATATGTGTGATCTGTGAAATATACAAAATTAGAGTAATGAATTATGTAGGTACCATTGACTCTCTCCCATAAACTAGTTGGAACAATGTGTACCTGTGGAGCTTCTTTGTGGTTGTCATGTAAGCCCATAGCATAGCTGGAACTCTGTCGCCCCAGTCCTCCTGGTTTGTGCAACAGACCTTTTTCAACCCCGTTTCCAAAATCTTGTTGAAGGCTTCGACTGTTCCATTGGCCTATGGGTGGTAGGGACTTCTCTTGTGATGTTGAATCAATAATTTTGCTGTAAGTTTTTCTATAGTGCTACTAATGAAATGAGCTCCCTGATTTCTAGTTAGGCTCTTGGGACATCCGAACCAAGTGATGATATTCTCAAAAATGAACCTAGCAAAGGTATCAGTTGAACAGTCCTGAACAACTGTTGCTTCTTCCCAATGGGTAGGGTAGTGCGGGGATGATGTACCTAGCCTTTGAATGTTTGGCTATGGGGTTGATTGGTCCAATGAAGTCAACTACCCATTTCTCAAATGCTTGTAGATTTATAACTAGTTTTAGGGGTAATTGATCTCGGCGTGACGACTTACCCACTCGTTGACAAACATCACACAATCTAGCGTATACTTTTTCATCCTTGAAGAGTGTTTCCCACCAAATTCCTGACCGGATAACTTTCTGTGCAGTGGGATTTCCTCCTACGTGGCCTCCTACAACTCCACTATGGAATTCCCAGAGTATATAAAGTTTTTCATGACCAGGACACATCGTCTGAGGATGTTGTCTAGTCCTATTTTATACAATTGTCTGGCGATCAACTGATAATCTTTTTCTCTAACAACCATGTGAAGTTTCTGGGTTGCGAAATATGTTTCTGGACATGCCCTTGTACTTAGGAAGACTGCTATGTCCTCCAGGTACTCAGGTATGATCTCAATCCTGAACAAGTCTGCATCTGGGAGATGATCATCTACTACTCCACCAATTTCTCATGACTCTAACCTGGACAGATGATCAGGTCCTACATTGCATCTTCCCAGCTTGATGATAACTTCAAAGGAAAATTCCTAAAATAACAGTAGCCATCTACAAATTCTTCCTTCTAACACTGGTTTGTTAACTAGATACTTTCATGTAGAGTGATCAGTAAAGAACTTGAAATGAGAACCTAACAAATAATGTCTAAATTTTTGTACAGCATAAATCATGTCTAAGCCCTCCCTTTCTGTCGTTGTGTAGTTGCGCTCTTCTTAGGACAACTTTCTACTCACAAAATAGATAGGATGATCCATAGCTCCATCACCAAGTTGCGTTAAGATAGCTCCCAAGGCAATTCCTGAAGCATCTACATGGGCATGAAATTCATTCTCCCATTTTGGGAATATCAGAATCGGTGTTGTGATGAGTTTCTCCTTTAGTGTCTCAAATGATTTATCACATTTTGGATTCCATTGGAACGTTTCATCCTTTTTCAGTAGGTTTTCTAGAGGTGCAGTAATGTTGGCATATCTTTGGATGAAACTACGATAGTAACTTGTGTGTCCCAATGTGGAGCGCAACTGTTTAGCACTCGTAGGTTGTGGCATATTCACATTGACCGAAACTTTGGCTGGGTATACCAATACTCCTTCTCGGAAAACCATGTTTCCAAAAAAATTCCCATGTGGTACACATAAGATACATTTTATGAGGTTCAATGAGATCTGTAATTCTCTACATCTGTCAAACATTAGCCACAACAGTGCTACATGTTCCTTGAGCAGGCTATATATTGTCCAATCATCCATATAGAATAATATAAATTTGTGAATGAACTCTCTAAAAGTTTCTATCACAATCCTTTAGAAAACTGCAGGGGCGTTCTTTAAGCCAAATGGCATGACATTGTATGCAAAGGATCCCCATTATGTTATGAAAGTGGTATTCCTTTTGTCCTCTTCAGCGATCCTAACTTGGTGGTATCCTAAAAATCTGTCTGTGAATGAGTATGCTTCCTTCCTCGCAACATGTTCTAGCACCTCGTCTATAAAGGGTGTTGGGAAAGGGTCTTGCACACAGGCAGAGTTGAGACTTCTGTAGTTTGCACAGACTCTAATATCCTATGTGCCTTTCTTTCTTTGAATAACTATTAGGCTAACCTAGTCTGCTTATTCTACTGCAAAAATGAGTCATGCTTCCAACATCTTTTCTATCTCCTTCTTAACATTCTCTTTTACTCTAGGGTTAAGACGGCATGGTCTATGTCTGATAGGATTGGATCCTAGTTTCAATTCAATATTCATTTATCCCATAACTTATTTTATTCCCTTTAACTCTAAAAATGCCTTTGGGAACTGTTGGCACATGGGAATACCTAGGGTTCAATGCTTCAACAATGCACCAAAAAAACCCTTATACCAACCCTTTCGACAACACCTATGAAGCATATAAAGTCTCACCCGAGGTAGAGGCAGGAGTGGTTGCAGGACTCCAGTGTCTACAACCTTAGTTGGGACACAAATATGTGATTACAATACTCTAACAAAGCAATTGACAATTATTATTCATCAATATCTAACCTTTATCTACAGCCCAGATAAACCCTAATTACAATGCAACGCAGTATTCAATAAGATTCAATACATTCGAACACTAAGCACATAAACCTAGATCGGATCTAGCATCTCATTCACATCATTAGGCCCTAAGCTATCATATTCATGTAAGCATACATCGTTGCACTAAGTATTAATCATATGAACAATAAAACAACCATAATTCACAAAGAAAGCATAACACGAGATATACGTGGTTCACCCCCAGCCTGGGGCTACGTCCACCAACTCTTTTTCTTCTTTATTATGTTTTGTCAATCATCTACATGCACAAAGCCAAAATATCCTACTCCACATAGGACAGGAGATCTGCGTGCACCTTGTCGGACCCTCCTTACCTGAGCTAGGTTACAACACAAATCCTTTACACAATCTCTTACAGTCACTTGCACTCATCTTTGCAAGTCTCACACAGTATGCACAAAGCATGTAAAATTACCAATTGCCCTTAGCACTTAGCCTTACTTACATACATACTCCTCTCTCCTTACATCACCTAGCCTTCTATTTATACATTACAAAGTGGGCCTAAAACATGGGTAAACCCATGGGCCAACATCCCCATACCCATTACATAAGCCCAAAACCGAAAAAGCCTTAAAAAGGGGCCAAGATTTCACAATCTCTGCTTTGACTTGCGCTCTTCCCTTGACAGCCTGTCGAGGTCCCCAAAAAGAGGTCAAACCTGACCAAGGATCTCCAAAACTTGGTCAAGGGCCAAGAAGCCCCCAACACTCACCTATGACTCATCTCGAGTCACTTTGATATCAGTAGCTCTGCTTCAAAATCCTCGATCCTGGCTTGAGCTACTTCAACCTACTGCTTCGCCAAGGCCTCCTACTCGATGAACTCCTGAAGAACTACCTCGTCCACAAGTCCCTCTAAGAGTTGTTCGACTGAATTGAATACTTGTTCCAACTCTGCTCCTCATCCTTCAATCTCTTCGAACAGTTGGCAAGCTGCATCCTTGACTGGCTGGAGCCTCTGAGTCACTTCCATGACTTTTCTCTGTATGGCATGGACTTGTTGTTGAACAATGTGTTGTTCCTGGGATCATTTCATTCTCTAAACTGCTGATAGGAGCTTCAGTTGTGCATGTACCATCGCTGCTTGCTATTTTTCCTCCTGGAGCTATGACTCCAATGTCTTTAGTTCAGGGTCCTTAGTAAGTCTCTCATATGTCTGTAGAATTTTATTGCTAAGCTGCTTACATTCAAGAGATAATGATCTGATCCTCTCGACTGCGCTCTAGGCATCGGCTTCTCTTTGGTCTCGCACATCCTGTAGAGTACTTGGTACCATTTGTATCTCTATATCTACTATTCTTTGTTGAAGATGTCGGATGGCTTCAACAAGCTACGCTACTTGATGCTCCACTGGGTATTCCTCCTTGTGCTCTAAGCCCATCATAGAGCGAAGCTCTCTACTAACTACTTCTTTTACTCCAACCTACTCCATGAGAATCCGTTCTTTTGCGTGTTGGATCTGTGCCTTTTCTTCTTCAAATGTTGCTTGGAGGGCATCCTTCTCCTGCTACGCAACCCTACATTGCTCTATTACTTCCTCTTGTGCTTGCTTCAGGGCCACTATGGCCTGTTCTGTTTCTTCCTGTGCACGATGAAGGCAGGCTTCAATCACATTGGATAGTTTGTAGAGTTGGGTAGGATCATCTCCCAACTTGGTTTATTTTGATGGAGGGGGCGCAGTGGACACTGAATGACTGGAGTGAAGGGTGTGTTGTACCCCTCCCAGTTCTGCTTCAATTTTTTCATACATATTCTCTTACTTAGCTTCATTTCTCTCCAAAATATCTTCTAAGGCATATGAGATAGCTGCAATGATGAAGTCAAATTCATTGAGTGTGAGCATAATCTGTAGCTTGGTCTTACTGGATTTTGACCTCTTCCGCGATGTGGGTTTCAGGGGAAAAACCTTTCTTTTTTAATATGGATCTACATCCTTAGGGGGATTATGTGGCGGTGTTACTTTGCCTTGCTTCTGCTGATATTCTTTTCCATCGTTCTCTTCTTTATCTACCTCATCATCACCTCCTCCTCCAGGTGATTTTGAAGCAGTTTCTTCTAACACACTACTCAGCTACTAGATATCTTATGTTTTATTCCTTCTGCTAGTTCCTAGTGTGTCATTTCCTTCACGAGTGGTCATCGGGCTTCTTATTAGTTCAGGGCTAGACATTTTCATGAGGTCAACAAGGATAAGGAGCTCTGCATGCCACTCCTTAGTTATTTCTTCTAGGTCCTCCTTTGTGAGTTTGTAATAACTCTATAGTACTTCATTGTGTTTATCTCCGCACACAGTAATATAGATAAAATGATTGTCTGCATGGAACTTCACAAATGGCCTGAACCTGTGCAGGGTGTTTTTCATTATATGAGGGACAACCTCAATATCCATCTTTAGTTGCAGTTAGTATCCATGGCACACTGTGTTTGATTTCCATTGTTTACCCATATCGCTTGAATACCATAGCGAAGTGAACTTCACAGCAAAGGGTTCATATGGCTCTAGTTCAGGGAAGGTCGCACCTTCTGGCATCTCCCAAGCTATGAACGCAATAAGGATCAACAACTAACTAAAATGGAATTCATAGCCCTGATCCTGAGCTTCGTGACAGTCTTGGTCTAACTGGTTCACTAAGTAATTTTTCCAATTCATCTGTAACCCCTCCACTCATTTCCCCGCGAGGTCAACAACAAACCCTGTGACCTGCGTGGGTCTGTTATTCTGGACTAGATTACCATAAATCAACTAGAAATCAAGGCGCACTACACCTTTCTGTATGGAGGCTATCTTGTATCCTCACTTCCCCTTTTCCACATAGTCATATGTATCTTTAATCTTCTGTGCCAGGGTGCAGTCTACAACCTTCCTCGGGTAAAAGTCTTGTGGGTCTGGTCCCTACATGTTCAATCCATTGATTCGATGGATCAGTGCTGGATCAACGATGATGCGTCTATCTATCCATAAATAACCACTATGGAAGCTCAATAGCAGGATCTTAACGCATGCGTTAACTTCCTGGTGCCTTATGAAATGGGGTATTTTCATCACGTTCAAGATGGTGGACTGCACGAGGTCCATAGTCCATGGTTGGGGGATTATCCTTGACTTCTTCCCCTTCGTCCTAGTCAAATACCTATGAGGAGCGATCATGCTAAAGTTCTTTTGATCCCCTAGGTTGAATTCACTGATCCTTAGTGTCGTGATCTTATCTGGCTGGGGCTTGCTTGTGTGTATCCCCTTCGGGAGGTACGCAGTAACCAAGGGATAGACGAAGTCTCTGGGAACACTGTCATGATTCACCACACTGTCTAGAGGCAATATGTAATTGGGCAGAATGGATAGGATTAACTTCACGTTCACTAATTCATCTATGTGCTTGGTTATTTTCTCATCTGTAGCTCGAGATGGTCTGGATCCATGAGTGATGAACGTGGAGGATTGCACTCCTTGCGTCGATGAATCTTGAATTCTGACAGACATCACCTTCTCATCCATAAGGTCGATTATAACTTCTTCGAAAGAATTTTCTACGATGCTGAATTCGTCCGACATGCACGCTCAAGATCAAAAACTCAAGTCGATGCATAAATGCTCGATGCAATGGAACAGGTGGTGAAATCTCAGTAAATACAATGCGGTAACAATGAGTTCTCTTGTTGGTTTGGATATAATTCATGAAAGTGTACCCGACGCAATAGTCGATGAGATAAGTAGACAACGATGTAACAGATCCCTCCAATGGACAAGAATCCTTCATCAATGTGTCCGTTACGACGCGGTCCCAATGGTTTGATGGCGAGCTTCAAGGTTGCAACTACTTTCTTATCCATTCGGGAGCGTCAGGGTAACGAATATAATGCTTCCAGCAGTCATATCACTATGCCATGGAGAAGTTCCAATCTTATTTTCTCTGATATTTCAGCAAAGTTTGAATTTTAGAGACCTTCCTTTTGCGAAGTCTTCTCTGGAACTTCCTATAATTTCTCCAACTTTGCTTTCTTGTTGTTGAGTTTTCTAGCCTTCTTCCCAGTGATCTGTGTTACTGGGTTCCACTTCTCATTCCAGTTCTTATCTCCTCTTGGCATAGTAACTTCACATTGTTGATGGTATTTCATAGGGTTCGAAGCCAATACTTCTTCTCTTTCTGGAATAGGTGCTCTAGACAGGTGTTTCAGGTCTGCTTGTGTTCTTTCAACTTCGACATATAGATTTATGGTACTTAGTAGCTTCAATTGGTTTTTTTGTTCTTCTATCAAATGCGCTATTCTCCGAGTTATGAAATATTTTAGTTCTTTCTTTTTCTTTTCTAGAGCTTCCTCTTCTTGTTTTCTTCGAATTTGATCTTTCTCAATCCAGGTTTTTCCTAGTAACATAGCAAATGGGGCATTGTTCTCAACAAATTTAACAACCTCAAATTCTTCCTTTGTCAAGGTTCCATGAGAACTCATAGATGTCTAGGTAATTCTTCCACATAGGGTTATTATCTTTCCTCTAAATAATCATATTCCTCCCAATGAGGGAATCATATCAGGCTTTCCCAAACTTTCCCAAGTTCTTTCTGTCATGACATTCACCTATTGTTACCCATGATTTTGGTTGTCATGATGATGTATTGATGATGGTGTACTCAGGCTCTTCATAAGAACTTTCTCCTGAGAAAAGTTACTTTCATCTCTTCCCAAAAAACTCATTTTTGGAGAAGGTTCGCAGGATGCTCATATATTTGGGTGCGAGAATGACCCATTCTTGTAGGCTACTTTAAGCCAGGGTGCGAACTTCTCGCACTGTGTTGAATAGCCAGGGTGCGAACTCTTCCTAAAGCATGGAAAAAGATAAATTCTCGATGTTTCTAGAAGGGAATTTTCTAGAATAATGGGTTGGCATTCGAATGGTTATCCTTGTATTGGATTCCCTGATATTGTGGGATCATTCTTATCCAAGTAACTATCTCATTCTCTCCTATATATTGAGGGAATTCTCATGGAAAAGGTTAAGCAAGATTCATTGGAGAATTGGTGAAAGAATTGTGTGAAGGACTTAGCCTGAACAGTAGCTTGGAGACTCTAGCAAGTCTATCAAGAGGATTTGATCTTCTTCATACAAGGATTGAACAAGTGTGTGTGTTGGAGCCAAGAGACATCAAAAGGAAGCTTGGGACATCAAGGCGATCAGGTTGTAATCTTTACTTTCAATCAATATGATACAGTGGCATGTCCCTTTCCCATAAAGCTATTCTCACTTTATTTTGTAATTCCTTGATCATACACATAAGTTGACTATTGAATATATTTTGTTATCTTCATTTTGGTTGGTTTGTGTTGTCTTGGTCTTGACCTCACGAGAGCACCGGAGTGAAGCGAGAGCAACAAAGATCCTAGGAAGTGATATTAAGGTATGTTACTTGTTCCTTCCTACTAGTTTATTCAATGGTCAAAACTTAGGGAAAGAGTCATGTCCTGTCCTGTTTTGTTCTATATCCAGGTGGATCTAGGGAGTTCTGTTAGTGTCTACACCTACCGATTAGTCCGATAACAAAATTGGCAACTCCACTGGGGAATATCCCATTTTCTTTGTGGCTTTTGGTGTTTTCCGTGGCCATTTTCTCTTGTTTTCCTTTCCTCCTTTCCTATCAATCTCTGAGTCTTTAGGATATCCTGATAGACCCTCTGGGTCCAGAGTCCTTTTCAAATTTTGTTTCATTTTCCAAAAATTTGACTATGTTCAGACGTTCTCGCACTGCACTTCACTGTAGCCTGCGAGAATCTATAGAGTTCGCATCCTTCCTTTAGGTTCAGTGCAAGGTTCTCGTACTCTGCTCAAGGGTCACCTGCGAGAATCACTAATCCTCGCACTGTGTAACACTCTCAGCCCGCAAACCCATTTTTTCAAGATTTTGGATTTGAGTTTTGGCATCTTCAACTGCCCAGATCAGTCTAGGTGCCTCATAAGAGTTTTCTGGACCATTGATTGATGTATTTCTTGTCTTCATTTTCATGCATGGATTGTCTTAGGATTTCCAACGCTTTTCTTGTCACTTTTGTCTTGATTTTCATTTCTTGTCTTTTCTTGGTAAAACCATACTCTTTGATATCCGGATCTGAGTGTGTTTGATTAGTTAAGGACCGGTGATCGGTTGAAAGTTGATTTTTCTTGGTCTTCATCATTTGCTTATTGTTTGCAAGATCATTTTTCTTATGCAATTAAAAAGACTAGATTGGTTTGCTTTTTATTTTTGTTTTCATTGAAAGAGTGCTTTGGGTTTTTATCATTACTTGTTCATTGTTTTTGATTTTCAGTACTCTCATTATTATTGTGTTGGTCCTTTTTGAAAAGTTAACAAAATTTTTTCTTTCAAAAAATCTTTTTCGTCTTCGAAAACATTGAAAATCAATTGTTGAAATTATTGAAAAGGAAACAATAGAGAATTGTTATTGATGCGTGATTTGTTACATTTGTGTTTTAAAGGAAATTTTGCATTGTAGTTCAGGGTTGATCTGGAAAACTTCTCTCTCCCTCCCATACATAGGATTCATTGAACAAAAATTGCTATATTTCATTCTCATCCATGCATTGTTGGGTCAAAGTCATACAACATAAGTTTCATCTTCGTTTCCTTTGAGTAAACAACAACTCTTAATAACACTGCGCAATTGTAAAATTTATCTAGTAACTCTTTTCTAGGGATTTATTACACCAACATTTAGCCAGGCTAGTTCTTTGGAGTAGGAAGAGAGATACACTCTCCAAAAGCACAAAACACACAATAGCATCTTGTGTTAGGGAGTGTTAAAACACACAAGGGTCAAGCACGAGGTCGCATTGATGTTGACAAAGTTACTCACCCTGCTTTGTTGATATTAGTGTAGAGATTGCACGTATTACAGGGATAACTCCAAGGTATACCCACAATGATGAGTGGAATCCTTTTGAGTTGATTTCGGGCTAGATACCCTACCCTTGCATGTGGATCAGACTGTCGACTGTTCCCCCAGGCTTTATTGTTGTTGGTGGTGACCTTAGTAGCCTATCTTTCTAGGCTCTTACACAAGGTGACTGTGAAGGGGAAAGTCTTCATGGTACCTGGAATTGACGTTGACCAAACTCACTTGGGCTCCTTGGAGGGTATACCCATGATTATGTGTGGGAGCTTACACCAGGGTGTAAGTCCGTTAAGCAGGTCGTTAGCGTAACTTTTCCACTGTAGCCCAGCCCCTTCTCGTCTCATTTTTGTGATGTTGGATTTCATCACCAACTAGTGGCTTCGAAATTAGAAGGTCTTGTTTGCTTGGTGTTGCTTCCTAGATTTTGTTTACTAGCGCGTGTTGTCTGTTTCTCGAAGTTGACCATAGGATTTCCTTCGCGAAGTTTGTCACTTGTTTACAATAGCTCCTCCACGTCGTTCACATAGAATGTAGGGTTTATCTCCAGAGCACCTGGAAGGTTCTCAACCCTTGCCTACAAGTACACCTGAGGGCTCTCCTCGTCAAAGTGAAGTCCCAGTCGTCACCACACCGCAAGTGGAATGCACTGACTCTCTAGAACATTTTCGAATTACAAATACTCGAGAGGAATTTCGACTTCACCCCAATTCTGAGAGATGTTTTATGCGAGAAAACTCTTTCGGAGACTTAATTGTTGTGTATTCTGGATCTCCGACTAGACCTGGGGACCAAGATCCTTTTTGGTCTACGAGCGTTTTTCGACGGGACCTTTTTGGTCCAGGTTCACCTGTGATTTCCGAAATTAACCCACCTATGATTTCTGAAATCTCTAGTACAGAGACAGTATCGGTGACTACCGCTTATCACTTTACCGTCCCTGCCGAAATGGCCCATATCCTAGCTACTATGAGTGTTCCAACCGAGTTTACTACGGTTAGTCTTGTTCCCATCAACACACCGTGAATGACCAACGTCACTCCGACATTACCACCTAGCTACCGTGCGTTGAATGCTTCCATTCCTACTCCTGCGCAAACTCCATCCAACTCTCCTGGTGGTCCTTCTTCTTCTGGGCACTTTCTTCCCAGTTTTGTTCCAACACTCCCTCAATTTCATTTTGGATGACCTTCTTCGTCTTCTAATAGAAACCTTAATCCTAGTGGCACTATTCCGTCATTCACTTCAAGTTACCAATTTTCGGTTGGTGGACATTTTCACCAAGGTGTTATAACTCAACCCCCTCTCGGCGGGAAAATCCCACCTGGAACACAACCCCGAATTGGAACACCACCTTCGATGAGAGGACCAACCCCACCTTATGGGAAAAACATACCTCCGTCCTTGGCCTAGTATTGGAATCAGTTGATACGACAACCTACTCAAACGTCTGGGGGGCAGTAGTTCCCAGATGCGTCCGTAACACCTCCTAGTATGGGCCAACCATATCCAGGTTCGTTCAATCCCATTTGGGGGGTGAATGCTCAAACTCAATCCCCTGTTCCAGGGTATAATCCTATGAGCTACTATCCTCTCCAACCACCACTGAATATGCCTAGGTATTCACATTATATGTAGACTACTTATGGTCCTATTGGTTTGTCGACAGGGCTTCCTCCCCAAAGCCACCAGTACCCGCAGGTGAATCGACAATTACCCTTTCTCACCACTTTGGATTTGCTAGATTTGTCAAGAATTTTAAATGATCTTATTCGTCACTCCCCCCAATGGCCTGTTATACCAGCCAAGCTTACATCGAACATTCCTAAATTCGACGACAAAGCGGGAGAGGACCCCAACAATCACGTTATGACTTTTCACCTATGGTGCTCATCCAACTCATTGATGGATGACTCTATTTGTTTACATCTTTTTCAATGAACCCTCACAGGTTCTGCTGCAAAGTGGTATATCAAATTGCCATGAGGTTTCTTCTCTAACTTCAACACCATAGCTATGGCTTTCCTTACGCATTACCAGTTACCGATCCGTTATGACACAGGGATTGAGATTTTGACTTCCTTCAAACAGAAAAAAGGCACTCATATATCTAATCACATCCATGAGTGGAACATGAGAAGATGTCTCATTAAACTTGAGCTCCTCGATCAGTTGTTGGCAGAGTGGTTCACAAAATCATTTGTGAATGACATCGGTAAGGACATTTCCATGGGTGGTGTCGTCATGGAAGAGCAGGCTATAAGTCGTGCTCAATATCTTGACCTTGTTTACTCACAAATGGGAACCCTTTACGATTTACTACCTGACTTACCTCGCCCCAATACTTCCAGCACTTCAACTACTCCAGCTACCTCGCATGTAGCTGACTGTGTGATTGGCACTGCCCAAGCCCAACCACATTTTGCTTCAAGCACAAACCCTAAATCTTCTTCTTCTAATGTTCAAAATGATCTGTCTCCTGCCCCTCCCACCTGCAAGACTTCTGAGGTAAATGCAGTTCAATCTACCCCAGCCGGTAAAAACAAATCTAAAAAGGGGAGAGGCTAGAATAAGGAGGGCAAAAATAATTCTCAAGCAGAGAAAACCAAAACTACCCTTGTTGACGATCGGGATAAGCGCAAACCATGATACCCTTGCCTTATCTGTGGTGATGATCACTACATGAAGGATTGTCCATGGCGTGCCGAGTTCACTAAGTTCCTTCAAGGAGCTCCAAAACCACCTGCATCGACCATTTTGTCCCAACCCTTCCCGTCTCAACAACAGGATCAGTTGGTCATCCATGACCAACCCTCATCTTCTACCACCTCCTATGTTTTGATATGTACTGGCGATTCTCAGCCGAGCAACATTGCACTCACTACTCGAGCCAAAGATTATTCTCCCTCTAAGGAGAAGGTTGACGATTTACCCCCTTCTTTCGTACAACCCTCTCCCGTGACTCCACCTACCAATGGTCCTCTTCATCTTGAACGACCGAGCCTCGACATAGTTCTGCAACCCCCCCCAAAGGGCATCATTTAGAAATTAGCTTTCAATCCTCATGCTCGTGCGGCCCAGAACTACAACATTGTTGAAGATCTGGCCCAAGCACCTTCTGCGATGTCAGCCCTTGAAGTCCTTCAAACTTGTCCCACACAACAGAAGGCACTATTGAAAGCTATCGATGGAATTGACCCGACAAATATGAATTTAATAATCTTTGACTTGGAACATCACATTCCACGGTTACCCCCTCAATTCGCATTCCAAATTCAAGTGATTTTCTCTAACAAAAACATTTTCCAAACCGTTATCGATGAGGGTGCCTCGACGTGTGTCATGTCTCTTGCTTGTTGGAAAGCCATTGGCTCTCCTTCTTTGAATGAATCCCAGAACACTCTTAAAGCCTTCAATGGCTCCAGTTTTAAGCCCTATGGTGTTCTTCCTTCGTTTCCCATCACGTTAGAAGGAAAAACGGTCCAAGTCGAAGTGGAAGTCTTTGACGCTCCCCTTGATTATAATCTTCTTCTTGGCCGTAGCAGGATCGATTCCATGCACGCAGTTGTGTCAACCATATTCCATGTGATACGTTTCCCACATCAAGCTAAGGTTGTCACCGTCGATCAGCTAGCCTTATTCAATTTTGATACCCATACTGGCAATGTCCCGTTTATTGCTAAAACTCCGTCGGGTTATGAGAACATCAGTGTAGGCCTTCTTAAGGACTCTTCGTTAATGGGTACTTTTCCCATTCCATTGCCCGA
This sequence comes from Picea glauca, assembly GCA_000966675.3. Taxonomy (NCBI): domain Eukaryota; kingdom Viridiplantae; phylum Streptophyta; class Pinopsida; order Pinales; family Pinaceae; genus Picea; species Picea glauca. Next base: position 44,840 of record JZKD02S2011480.1, read on the forward strand.
TGTTCCACCCTCATATGTTTCTTCCATCCGCATGATCTCCACCTTACCTCACGAACTTCCTACATCTCACGACCCCTGGATAGTACCTGACCCTGGAGATCATGTTCGTTTCGACGATGAAATGTCGTTAAGTCCAGTTGAATCTGCCTATCAGGCCATTCAATCGGTAACACCTTCTACCCCCTCTCTTGATGAGTTGTCTCCCGATCCTTTCCATGTCATTTTTCCCACAGACGAGATGATCATGTCTGTTATGGAGGACACTCCTTGGGATGATGGGCATCATCGTTCCATTCTCTTTTTGGAGCAACATACTCTTGAGAAATACCAACGGATTTCGACCCTGTTGACCATTGTCATCATCTCAAATGTTCCTGAGTCTGCACACGATGTGTTTTTCGAAGGGAAATTATGAAATATCTCACCCACGATTCCCCTTGACATATCCGTCAAACCTGGAATCGTCGAAAATGTCCATATTGGAGCTTCATGTTCTTCTAACGAAATCATCACCTACACATCCTTATTCAAAGAATTTCATGACATCTTCACCTGGAGCTACGAAGAAATGCCAGGTATCGACCCTGATATTGTGATACATGAGATTAAGACATATCCTGACGTTAAACCCATCTGGCAACGCCTTCGTCCAGTTCACCCACGTAAAGTAGCTTCTATAAAGCTCGAAGTCGAGAAACTTCTGAAAGCCGACTTTATTTATACGGTGGCTCTCACAGACTGGGTTTCCAATCTTGTCCCGATTGACAAGAAACAAGGCACCATTCATGTATGCATTGATTATAGGGATATCAACAAAGCTTGTCCAAAAGACAACTTTCCTACCCATTTTGTCGATCAGATTGTCGATGACTGCGCCGAAAGTAAAATCTTTTCTCATGGATGGTTTCTTCAGGTATAATCAAATCAACATTGTTCTCGAGGATCAACATAAGACTTCTTTTATTTTTCCTTGGGGTACTTTTGCCTATCGAAAAATTCCTTTCGGTCTTAAGAATGCTGGCGCAACTTTTCAACGCACTATGTCTTATGCTTTTCATGATATCAAGCACATCGTTCAACCCTATTTGGACAATTTACCCACTCATTCAATGTGCAGAGTCAATCACCCAACCCACCTCTGCGCCATTTTCATTCGCTGTCGGTTCTACCGTATATGTTTGAATCCTCATAAGTGCATTTTCTGTGTGGAATCTAACCGTCTTCTAGGTTTTATCGTTTCATGTCAAGGGATCCGGGTGGATCCTTTAAAGGTTGAGGCGATCCTTAATCTCCCTCCTCCTTCTACACTTCGACAGTTACAAAGTTTACAGGGGAAAGAAAACTTCCTTCTTCATTTTATCCCAAATTACGTCGAGATAACTCGTGGATTTACGTGGCTATTAAAGAAGGATTCAGAGTTTGTCTGGGATAAAATTGCCAACAATGCTTTTGAAGCTTTGAAATTGTCCCTAACACATGCTCCGCTTCTCTTTCCCTCTGATTACAGTCGCGATTATTTCCTTTATCTTGCTGCCTCGGAGTACACTATTGGTATGGTCCTCATCCAAGAGGATGATGATAACAACGAACATGTTATTTACTACTTGAGTCGAAGTCTCATGCTGACTGAAATCAAGTATTTACATGTCGAAAAACTGGCCTTGGCTGCCGTTCAAGCCGTCCAGCGCTTCCGACAGTATATCCTCTCATGCAAAACTACGGTGATTTCTCATTGCAACCCTATGCAACACATTTTGACACGTCAATTTCTAGGGGGAAAATACTCCAAATGGATTATGATACTCCAGGAGTTTGACTTGGAATTCAAATGCGCCAAGTCCAAGAAGTCCTTAGTTTTTGCTGAGTTGATATGTGACTTTCCCCATTCTGCAATGGAAAATGTAGCAGTTGATTCATTACCCAATAAATATCTTTTCCTTATTAGCACTGATGATCTTTGGTATGGGGATATCATTGTATATCTCCAAACCCATACTTTCCGGCCAACTTTGTCTAGTACTGACCAACGTTGCATATGGTATCAAGCTCGTCAATACATTATCCTTGGGGATACTCTTTATTATCGAGGGATTGACTCTGTTTTTCAACGTTTCCTAACATTCGATGAAGCCGAGAAAGCTATGAATGACTACCATTTTGGAGCATGTGGTGGTCATATGTCTGGGTATGCTACTACCCAGAAGATCTTATGCGCAGGGTATTTTTGGCCTTCTTTGTTTAACGACTGCATCATCATCATTCAGAAATGCCATGCTTTCCAGACCTATAATCAGAATATATGGTCACATCCCACTCCTCTTCACCCTATGGTCTCAGTTGGTCCCTTTGTGAAATGGGGCATCGATTTCATGACATGTCACCCTCACTCGGCCGGGGGGCATGGTTACATCATTGTAGCCGTTGATTACTTTACGAAATGGGCCGAGGTGATGCTGACATTTGACAACACTGGAAAGACCACAACATTATTCATTTTTAATCACATCATAGCTCGTTTTGGTGTTCCCCAAGCTATCGTCACCAATCATGGTAGCCACTTCAGAAACTTCATGATGTCCGAACTTACTGAAAATTTAGGTCTTCGCCATGATAACTCAACGCCCTATTATCCACAAGCCAACGGTCAAGTCGCAATGATTAACAAAGTTCTCATGACTATGCTCCGACGAATGATAGGGATTCATAAAACAAGTTGGCACACAATGTTGTTTTCAGCATTTTGGGCGTACCAGACATCCATAAAGTTCACTACTGGGTTTACACCTTTTCGGTTAGTCTATGGTGTGGAAGCCATTCTCCCTATTGAATGCGAGATACCCTCTTTAAAACTAGCTGTTGAACTCCTACCCAACACTTCTGCTGAGTAAGAACGTCTATTGTATCTTATGTGATTAGACGAAACTCGACGTGATGCCACCCTAGTCATAGAAGCTCAGAAAAAGCATGTCAATGCCCAATATGACAAACATGTCAAGCCTCACATTTTCTCGAAAGGATATCTCGTTCTCCTATATGATCAAGATCAAGATATGCTAGGAGATGGAAAATTCGAAGCCATGTGGTGAGGTCCTTATATCATTCGACGAATTTTGGAAAAAGGAGCTTATGAGTTAGTAGATTACGATGGTATCCCTTTGAGTGAACCCAGGAATGGGTTGTACTTGAAGAAGTACTATGCATAAAATCATCTGTGCACTAGTACTTGTATTTTTATTGTATCATACTTCTTGTGTGTTACTATAGCTTGCTTTTGTCGTTATCTAGTCTCTACCCTTATGTGACATTATGTTTGATTTCCAGATGGCGGAGTCTTTGCTACCCTATATTGGCTTCGCTGACGGCACTAGCCGTAGTACTCAGAACCTTGCTTCCGCTGCATGGGCAATTTATGCCCCTACAAACAAACTTGTTTCCTTACAAGGTGTGTGCCTCGGTCGTGCAACCAACAACATTGCAAAGTATAGCGCCGTTATTGAATTATTGGTTGATGCTATCTCACTCAGAATTCGTCATTTGGTTGTGCGACTTGATTCACATCTTGTAGTACTACAGTTAAGTAATTTCTATACTATTCGAAGTCCTACTTTGTTATGGGTGTATTTGTGAATTCGCCTCCTGAAACGTTATTTTGATTACATTGAATATCAACATATTCCTAGATGTCTAAATACATTAACAGATGCATTTGCTAACTATGTAGTAGACAGACATTTGGATCATTTATAAATCAATCACATCAATTCACACTATACATGATAAACTGGTAGAAGTCGTCTATATATATAACGATCAAAAGAGTTTTTTACAAAAAGTTTGTCCGAAGACCAAAATGTCAAAATCTGAAGCTCATAGCTTCTACAAAGTGACATCATGGAGGATGTTCACGGTAACACACGACAGCCCGAGCAACCCTACAGAGCAGTCAACTCATGGAACCTGACACTCCTACAGTATGACACTGATTGCGTCGTGGAACCTCTTCAAGAGGCATGTCTGGAATATCTACGGTCAGGCCCTCTAGATTTTGTTCCACCACTTGATAATCCTCAGCATATTGTGGCACTGCTGCTACGTCTCCTCGCCACTGAATGGGAGAGGTACCAGGAGGTCGGTAAGGTCCAACATATGTGTCATCAACAACAATTTTGTATTTAGTCTTTGGATGAATTTATAAAACAAAAACATTTGAATATGATAAAAATTCACCCACTGAGCATCCGATGGCAGTACTAAGTCCGGATCTCCTCTGAAATCCAGCCTGACATAAGCATAGTTGTCAAACATCAACATCTATGGTTGAAGCCAGTCAAAGAAAGTATCATCATACTTGATGATTGGTCCAGCTATGTGTCGGGCCATAAGATGACACCATCTCAGCATCCTTGGATCCCTGGGAGCTGGTAAATTCCACTCAACCTGCAGCCTTAGTAAAGGAACCCTCTCAAGGAAGAAGGGTACTAGAAAAGATCCGTATCCAAATTGCTTCAGGTTTCCTCGTCTGCATTTGGTCAACTGTCTTTTTATGCTACGAAGCATTGCATCTGCCCAGTTGAAAACCCGAGGTTCAGTACACTCAATAGCATACTGGAAGTAACTTTGTAACGCCATGTGAGGAGAAGAACTCCCAGCCATCCGAGCTATGGTGAATAGGATAGTACGGAGGGTCAAATATCGTACCCCCCAAATAGCTACTTTTCCTTTCTTTCTCTCTGCCTCGGGAATGCAGTGTAAACAACAGTACTCACTCATAGGCATCCCAACACCTCTGCTACCAATCAGGCTCACGTAGTACCCTCGCCATGACAATCCAGTCAAAAATTAAATGTCCTCAATATCTAAGGATAGTGTGTGGACCCCCACATGAAATACCTGTTGATCAGGATCCCACATACGCACAAGGTACTCTAATAACCTGACTTGGGCCCTCATGCTCGGGATACGAAAGTACTTCAAGAGGCCACAATTTCTTAAAGAAGCAATAGTAGGTGGATGATTTCCATCAATTGCATTGTCTTCTTGATGCTCCCTTTCGCACCATTCAAGAACCATTTTGATAACCAATTACCTGCATAGGAAGCACAAAGTAAAGATTAGCAACTATATTCATGATTTAGTTCTCTTTCATTGGGTAAATTTTTAAAAACTTTTTGAGCTTTGTGGTTCTTGCAAGTGCCCTTTGTGCACAGTGTGAGAACCTTGCAGGCTATTGTGGGCTTACCTATGAGAATGACCCATTCTCGCAGGTCCCGTGTAGCCCACCTGCGAGAATGGTGGAACGCAAGTAGGGCTCATAAAATCAACTTAAAAATGAATTTTTAACCAATGAAAATGCAAAATTAAACCAGGAATGAGTAGAGGATAAAGAGCCTACATCACTATCGCTGACGGCTCGACAAATGGACGCTCGTAAGTCCCACAATCTGACGCCGAACTTCGAGAGTAAAAGAGGGGTTTTTTGAGCTCAAATAGTGAAAAGGTAAAAATGATATGGTAAAAAGAGTTTTACTCCTTTTTATTTACTTTTGCTATGTCATTTGGTTTTTATGATTATTTATCTATTAAACCCTAATCCCCAATGTCCTTTTGAGTGTAACTTTTGCAGGCATAATTACTTCAATGTTCCTAGACAAGAATACAGACATATTTTTTCTTTGTCATCACGTGTTTTGATTGTTTTTTTTTATGGTTTTTGTATAAAACCTCGAGCATGGTCTTTGTCCGTTCTTGTGCTCGAAAATAAATGAGAACATGATCGAGCGTACTTTTATCACTTTTTCAGGCTCAACAAGGTTATACGAAAAAGGAACCCCCCTGGAATCCTCTTTAAGCTCTTTTCAGACTCTCTAAACATGAAAAGATAGCTGAGCGACCTTGCTATTTTCATGCCCGATAAAGTATATGAAGTAAGCGTTTGGTGAGTGATAATTTATCTCTTTTTCGGTCTCATCCAGACTATTTTATGAAAAAGGAACTGAGAGAGTTATCTTTTAAGTGTTTTTCCAAACTCTATAATCATGAAAAACCTTCGAGTTTTCTATCTTTGGACTCGTTAAACAAACATTGACAGACCCATAATGGGACCGAACCAGTCCTTCTTAGGGTTCGTTAAACATACACCGAAGGACTTATCCGAAGGATAATCTTATATCAACAAGAATATGTTATCCTCCTCAAGCTTGCATAAAAATAAAGAGGTACTCGCTAGAAATGGTGGGGGAAAATTTGGGAAAGGGGTATGTTATCATCTTCGTATTGATTGGCAGTAAGTGTCGCTCTTGAACATGACACCCCCTATTCATTATATTTGAAGCCAGTTTTGGAAATCCATTTGTCTCTCATTCGATTTGCTACAAGGTCATTCCCTGTGTCATCTTTGAGTCAATGATGCCAAATCATTGGTCGTGTCATTCATATGTTCAAGAGAAGTCCATCTGAAACCTCTATTAAGTCGGCCATCTGCAATTGTCCATTCTCTCTGTGTTGGCCTTCCCTGTGTCCAGTTCAATTTACATCATACTCTGTTTCATCTTCAAAATATGTTACTCATTTCGTGTCATTGATGGGGGATACATCAAGGCCCTCCTGTGATGAGTTTTGTTCCATCGAATTCAACTCATTATCTGGAATCAAGACTTAGAAATTCTTTGGTACCTTGGAGCTTGCATGCCTTAATGATAGGTTTCCTCGCTTTCGACAATGGGTTTCCATCATTGACCCCTGATCAAAATATTCCATCGGATGTTCGACTTCAACTCATTCATTCACACTCGATGGATTGTACCAGAGTACCTTGGGAGTCATTGACATCAATGGTGATTTCCCTCACACTTGTTAACGGTTTCATCAATGACCGATAATCAAGTGGTTTCTGCCATGTTCGACTTCGACTCATGTAATCACATGGTTAGATTTGTACTTTTGGACGACAAGATTGAAGACCCTGGATATCATCTTTTTGTCCAGGTTGTGATGGAGTCTGTATAATTTGTGACACATAGATCCACTGTGTATGTCTCGTGGCTATGTCGTCTTAATTTGAAATTTCTCACATAGATCCACAGTGTATTCCTGGTGGCTATGCTATATTTTGACGGCATGGATCCACAATGTATGATTGGTGTCCATGACCCATGTCTACAATGTCATCAGTCTGTGATCTGAGTATGGGAATTCCTACCTCATAATTGGTATATATGATATTCTGCAGATGCTTGGTTGTTCGCAGGTTTCTGATTAGGTGTGCTCCTGGTTTCCGACACACACATGCAGCTTACAAAGTCTTTCGACTGTCACTGATTCCAACCTCATACTTTGGGGGGCATTTTGTTACCCATGATTTTGGTCATCATGATGATTTATTGATGATGGTGTACTCAGGATCTTCATAAGAACTTTCTCTTGAGAAAAGTTACTTTCATCTCTTCCCAGAAAACTCATTTTTGTAGAAGGTTCGTAGGCTGCTAATATATTTGGGTGCAAGAATGACCCATTCTCGTAGGCTTCTTTAAGCCAGGGTGTGAAATTCTCACACTTTGTTGAATAGACAGGGTGCGAACTCTTCCTAAAGCATGGAAAAAGATGAATTCTCGATGTTTCTAGAAGGGAATCTTCTAGAAGAATGGGTTGGCATTCGAATGGTTATCCTTGTACTRGATTCCCTGATATTKTGGGATCATTCTTATCCAAGTAACTATCTCATTCTCTCCTATATATTGAGGGAATTCTCATGGAAAAGGTTAAGAAATATTCATTGGAGAATTGGTGAAAGAATTGTGTGAAGGACTTAGCTTGAACAGTAGCTTGGAGACTCTAGCAAGTCTATCAAGAGGATTTGATCTTCTTCATACAAGGATTGAGAAAGTGTGAGTGTTGGAGCCAAAATACATCGAAAGGAAGCTTGTGACATCAAGGTGATCAGGTTGTAATCTTTACTTTCAATCAATATGATACAGTGGTATGTCCCTTTCCCATAAAGCTATTCTCACTTTATTGTGTAATTTCTTGATCATACACATAAGTTGACTATTGAATATATTTTGTTATCTTCATTTTGGTTGGTTTATGTCTTCTTGGTCTTGACCTCACGAGAGCACTGGAGTGAAGTGGGAGCAACAGAGACCCTAGGAAGCAATATTAAGGTATGTTACTTGTTCCTTCCTACTAGTTTATTCAATGGTCAAAACTTAGGGAAAGAGTCATGTCCTGTCCTGTTTTGTTCTAGATCCAGGTGGATCTAGGGAGATCTGTTAGTGTCTGCACCTACCGATTAGTCCGATAACACCTGTGTTTCCTCATCCAGAACACATTCTATGTCAAAGTCTCCTATTCTTTCTTCTATAAACTCTTTCTCTTTGAAGATCTCTGATAAGTTGAAATATCTGTGATCATTCATGGTTTCTTTCATTTGTAGTAATATTGTCTCTGATTCTCTCTGGGGTTCTACCTTGGTCTCAACTTCTTGGCCTTCCTCGGGGTTTTCTTGTCTCATATTCATTCTTTCAACCTTAGCAATCATTCTAAGGAATCTAGAACGTCATGGTCCATGTCTTTACAACAAGGACAACTAGGTCTTCTATAAGGGAAATACTTAGCAAGATGGCCCGACCTTCTACAACCATAACAAAGGGTTATTCCTCTCTTCCTCTTAAATGATCCCCAACCTTTCTTGTACCGTGCACTAGGATCATGGTAGCTAACATGCATAAAATTCTTCCAAGGATCCTGCATCCATTTGTTAGTCCAAACATTCTTTCTATGCATAGGAATAACATATCTTTCATTATTTCTATCAGGTCTACCCATATCAAACCTTCTTTCTTCTATTTTTACCCTAGTTTTTAGACTAGGGCCAAATTTTTCAAACATACCTAGATCCATACTTAAAAAAAAATAAAAATTCCACTTATCTTACCTTGATCAAAGCACAAAGTTTTCAGATCTTACATATTTAATAAAAAAATTCCACTTTACCTTTATCAGAGCACAAATATTTCAAATCTTACCTATTTTCTTCGGATCAGACTTATTTTCTTAGCACAAATATTTCACAAGTCAAGTAGAATACTGCTCACTAAAGCAACAGATCTATGCACAGAGCTTTCTTTATTTTCCTTAGTTCCCAACAATCACAGTTTCAGTCCTGGAAATGGAACCATTTGTTGGAACATGGTCAGACCTAGGGTTCAACGCTTCAACATTGCACCAACAAAACCCTTACTATCGGCCCTTTCGGCAACACCTGCGAAGCAAATTAAGTCTCACCCGAGGTAGAAGTAGGGGTGGTTGCAGGACTCCAGTGTCTACAACCTTAGCTGGGACAAATATTTGTGATTACAATACTCTAACAAAGAACTTAGAAATTATTATTCATTAGTATATAATCTTTATCTACAGTGTAGATAAACCCTAATTAAAGCACATTACATTATTCAACAAGATTCAACACATTTGAACACTAAGCACATCAACCTAGATCCGATATAGCATCTCATTCACATCATTAGGCCCTAAGATATCATATCCATCTAAGCATACATTGTTGCACTAAGCATTAATCATATGAACAATAAAACAACCATAATGCAAAAAGCAACCATAACATGAGATATACGTGGTTCACCCCGATCCTGGGGCTATGTCCACCAACTCTTCTTCTTCTTTATTATATTTTGTCAATCATCTACATGCACAGATCCAAACGATCTTACTTCGCGTAGGACAGGAGATCTGTGCACACCTTGCCAGACCCTCCTTCCCCGAGCTAGGTTACAACACAAAGCCTTTACACAATCTCTTACAGTCACTTGCACTTAGCTTTTCAAGTCTCACACAGTATGCACAAAGTATGTACAATTACTACTTTCCCTTAGCAATTATCCTTACTTACATACATACTCCTCTCTCCTTACATCACCTAGACTTCTATTTATACATTACAAAGTGGGCCTAAAACATGGGTAAACCCATGGGTTGACATCCCCATACCCATTACATAATTCCAAAACCCAAAAAGACTTAAAAAGGGGCCGAGATTCCGTGATCTCCACTTCGACTTGCACTCCACCCTCGACAGCCTGTCGAGGTCCCCCAAAATAGGTCAAACCTGACCAAGGATATCCAAAACTTGGTCAAGGGCCAATAAGAACAAATCCTCATATTCCTGCAGTAAACATTGTATTTCTTGACTAGTTTGCTGATCCCAATAGTCTCCCACCATAGCTATCTTGGGTTTGTCTATGGTCCCTATATTGATTTTGCGCAATTTTAATGGGTGATTGTAGGAACTATCAGTTTGACTAGGTATGGTGTTTTTAATTTCTTTGCTCCCCTCTATCTCTTTGATGGCTAGGTTCCTTAATTCCCCTAAGTCATCTAGGCTTTCTGAATCTCTACTAATCTGATAACATTCTATAGGTTTCTCAGTTTAAGGCAAGTGGATATTAGTCTAAAGTTCTTGGTTATGTTTGGAACATACCACTAAGTTTTATTTTTGATTACCATTATCTGTAAAAATAAATTCCTTAATATTTTGTAGGACTACTTCAAGCTCAATGTACTTACTTGTAAATGAGAAGTCCTTGCAAAAATGAGTTTCCAGTAGTTGCCAGTTGCTGGTCTGTCTTCTAGTTTCCTCATGTATAAAACAAGATTTTAGGATTGGAACTAGGGAGTGGGAAAATACCTAGACCCAAAAGTGAGAGGGTATCCCTGCAGCTTGCCACTATGTCGCACACTGTTCAATATGTATTCTAGGATCCGGTTCTCCGCTAAACAGTTGTGCAACTTGGATATCTGTCTACATATATGATTTCAGATGCTCATTATTCTAGAACCTATACTTGATAGCGTGCTTCACCTCATCCCAAGTTCTGAGTATGGCTTTATGATTAGCCCACCATCTAGAAAGGGTGTTCTGAAAAGCTACATCTAGTATCGAGATTCTTTGATCTTCTCTTGCATTTTCTTCCATGTTGTGCAGAAAACTGTCTAGATTTGAGGTGCCATCATATACTGGGTGTTCTCTAAATTCAGTCCCAACCCATCTAGTCGCTCTGACATTTGCACATCTTCTTGAGAATCTTTCGTGCAAACCTTGTTTCCAACTTTCAAAATCCAATTCTGAATCTTCATCTGTTGACTGTATGCTTCTCCAACTTACTAATCCATCAATAGTAGGATTTATATAGTCATTTCTTGTTCCTTCTGTTATGGTGTACAACTGGTCCAAGTATTCTCCCTCCATATTATTATCTATTGGTTCTATAAACCTGGGTCCTACATATGAATCCAAAGGTTGAACTACCTTGATTCCCTCAGCCTCAAAGGTCATGGTGTCTTTCTTTAAGTTGATTACTACATAATTTTCATAGGCCTAATCAATGCCAAGTAGTGCAGGGTAAGGGTCCTTATCTCCCATGATCTCAATGAATTCAAAGTCAGCCACTATATTTATTCCCGCCACATCTATCTCCACATTTTCCAGTCTTCCTATGTGGAAGATACAATATTGGTTTTCCATTCTTAACTAAATTGGGGAATATGTCAGTCTAGGTTTTCCTAAGGCTTCCCAGGTTTTCTTAGGTAGAATGTTCACATAAGATCCTAGGTCCAACATGACATCCTTAATTGCAAATTCATCTAATTGGGATACTAGTCTGAATTCTTTTATGGTTCGTACTTTTCTTCGCTACACTCTTTGAGTACTCTTTTGGGGAATATTAGCTCTTATTCTTGCCTCTAGGGGTTCTTTGTTCCCTAAAACTAGGTATAGTGCATTGCACAAATTTTTTTTTAGTTGATCATTCCCCAAAATGTCAGAGAATAATTGAAACCAAAGGTCAACTACATTTTGAGGTTTCTCAGGTTGTCTCGGCATGACTACAGGGTTTTTGGTTGCAGGCGATGAAGCAGGAACTTGCGCCATCTTAGGATAAAAAATAGTTTGTGGGGGTTTCTCTTACATCTGAGGGCTAGGAATATTCTAAAATATTTCTATGGCATCTTTAAAGAATATCTTTTGTCTTAGAGGGTCATACCTGTCTTCTTTAGGTGCTTCTTTCTAGATCTAAGGTAGAGTATCAACATCAACTCCTGTCTTCTCTCCTCCTCGAGTAACGATATTAAGGTTGGGAAATTGCCCCTTAATGACCCTCTTGATTTATGAACTGATGAGGTTGGTTCCTCGTTGTCATACCCAATATTCCCATTTTGCATTTAATTATGGGGAGTATTCAGTTACGTGCCCATTGGTTCTGTAGTGAGAGCACCATGGTCACCTTGGATGAGGACAGTCTCTAACCAAGTGACCTTTCTCATCACAGTTATAACATATGCTTAGCCCTCTTCCCCCAGTTCTTCTTCCTATGAAGTCTCCTATGGCTCCACCTCCTCAACCTCTTATTGGTCCATGAGGGTTTTCATTCACCCTGAATGTTGTTCGGTCTAACCTGTCTGCTAGTGCATCCAACGCTCTACATTAACTGGTAGTATGCATGGTAGATGCACAGAACTAACAGTGTACTATTTTTGGCATTATCAACTATTTCTGCATAATGAGGGACTGTCTTGGCCCATGCCCATGGATTCAACAGATTTCAAAATACTCAGCTATTAGTGTTGCTTGGCCTCCTGGGAAAGCATGATATAGGGTGGGGTTGTGGAATGGTAAGTTTTTCAACACTTGCGCAAATCCTCCCGTGAGTCCTAGTGGAGTTACCATCAGATTTTGAGGAGGTCCCATTCCCCTTATTCGTGGACATTCATTCGCTAGATGACCTTCCGTATAACAGTCGATGCACCAAACCTCTGGTCGTCCTAGTCTAGGTATCATCAGCTCTTGAATATTTTCTGTAAGTGTTGATATATGCCCTTTTAGTTGTGCCATATTCACATCTACTGGGGGTCTAGTCATTCTCAGGCTCCCAAGGTATCCCGCCATGGCTTCAATATTCATCTATTGTTCCAAGGCATATGTTAATGTGGTTATCCATTGTTGCATTAGCGGAATCTGATTCAGAGGCAACAACCCCTGAATGTACCACTCCCTTTGATTTTCTTCGTGGATTGGATGTTCCAACCTCCCTATGGCATCTTTAAACTTATGGTTTTTATTCCCAGGTTGATTCACCTTCCCACTGTTGGATCTCACACAACTCAGATAGAGCCCGCTGTTATGACTGGGGTAGTTTGAAATCTGCTATGAACCTTGTTCGTACCTAGCCAAGAGTGAACGCTTGACCTTTCATTCCTGGCACTCTCGAATCAATGATATTCATGTACCACTTGAGAGCACATCCTCTCAAGGTAGTCTGGAACTTGACCAACTTATTCGCATCTGGAGTCCCTCTGGATATCCAGATTGCTTCACACAAGAACCAATGTTGCTCAACATCTTCATTTCCCTTACCCCAAACTTTTGGGTATTGGGCAATTGAACCTCCCTCATGGCAAGCCATTGATGATCTTGTTGTTCCTATCAATATGAATCATAATGGTCTTGCTTGCAATCTACCAGGGGATCCCAATATCCTCCCTATACTCGCACTTCTTGGTTGTGACCGACTAATTAATTGTACTAAAATAGAACTAGCATGAGAAGGTAGTATCGAACTTACTGCTTGTATAGAAGACACTTGGGGTATGGGTGATTCAGGGTTGGTGCCACTAGATTTGGGGAGATTTTATTTAATATGGAGGGTCTCATTTGCTTCCACTGGGATGATGTCTTTGGTTAGATTCCCGATCTCTCCTGTTATCAGGGTTGAATATTCTCTTTCTTCTCCAAGATTCATGCCGTCTTCTTCCTCTCGTACGTATGCACCTTCTCTTTATTGTCCCACATTCTGGAGACTTCTTTCTCTCTACACTTCTCTCTCTTTTAATCTTTGACTGGCATGGACAAGGAATTTTTGGTATTCACTGATGCATCCTGATGGTGCAAGTTTGATTAGACTAGGGTCCTTCTTAGGTTACCAATAAAAGGTACCGTGTAGTCTAGAGCACATGCATTTTCAACTCCTCAGAAGAGAAGAAGTCTCACCCGAAGCACTGCTGAGACAGATAGATAGGGAAGGGAAGGGAAAAGAATTAAGAGGATCCATAGAGCCTTCAAGACTCATTTATGATCTTGTGCAAGAGACATGAAAAAATATGAAACATATATGTTCAAGAGTCGAGCCTACTTACAATGCAAACAAGCATTTAAACGTAGAACCATCAAATAGAACATACAAGCCATAAATAAATACCGCAATGCATAAGTAAATGCACAGAGACACATCATATTTGAAAATTTAGGTTCTTCTTCATTTTATCTTCAAAATATTTCTCTGATTACAAACTCAGAATTACACAGTAGTGCGTTGTACAAACTCTTGACTCTGGACTCATGTCATAGAGATCCAATTCTCAAACTGATAGATCGATTACATTACAGACTAAAGACTTGACTTCACTCGACTTACAAAAATCACTAAAAACTAAGCCAACATCTAACTTGCAACCAACTAACCAACCCTTTTACAATGGTGTTCATCTCTATATATAAGTTGGGTTGTGTCTTCCATCTTGGCTTGTATTCTTCCTTGTTCTATTGCAACTGTTGTTTCTTAGCTGGTGTTGCATTGTCCATCACAACTACTTTCTGTTTCTCTTTCTTACTTTGCTATCCAGCTTCTATTGAAGCTTGTGCAACTCATGCTCAGTCAAAACTTGCACAATTCCTTATCCTAAAAACAAAGGGCCCTACACATCCAAGGAAGGCTTAGGTGGAGTTTTGATGCAAGACAGTTGAGTGATTGCCTACATCTCTAGAAAGTTGAGAAGGCATGAGGAGAACTATGCAACGCATGATTTGGAGTTGTTATCCATTGTTTATGCCTTGATATTTTGGAGACACTACCTTATTGGATGAAAATTTGAACTAAAAACAAACCACTTTGGACTACAACACATCTTTATGCAAAGCGACTTGAACGTGCGACAACGACGTTGGTTGGAATTGCTTAGCAAGTACTATTTCGAGATTACTTACATAAAGGGAACAATGAACATAATGGATGATGCATTGATTCAGAGACCTTGCATATTTTCGGTGATGCCTCTTTAGATGAATTTACATGAAAATATTCTAACTTTACAGCATGACGATGACTGGTACAAGGAGGCCAAGGATTTTATTGGAAAAAACACAATGATGGTACCAATATTTGAAGGATTTATGTTGAATGATGACGGATTATTGGGATTTAAAAATCAAAATTATGTACCTCCCAATGATGAGTTGAGGATTTGGATCCTAAACGAGGCTCATAGAGCAGTGTATATGGCTCATCCTAGAGTCACAAAGATGAGGGAAAACCTTGAACCCTTATTCTTTTGGAAGGGAATGAAGGTAGACATAGTTAACTACATGGAAAGATGTCTAGAATGTCAATAGGTGAAGGCTAAACATAGACATCCGATAGGATTACTACAACCAGACGCTATTCCGAAATCGAAATGGGAGGTCATTTCGATGGATTTCATTGTTGGATTTCCACTTACGGTAAGGAGACACGACTCGATTTTTGTGGTAATCGACACATGACGAAGAGTGCTCATTTTATTCCTGTGCGTATGACGTATCAGGCACCTGACATAGCTAGAGTTTTCATCAATTAGATTGTGAGGCTACATGGTGTGCCTAAAAGGATCATATCCGATAGAGGATCAGGGTTGAAAGGATGATTTTGGACTAGTTTCGAAGAGGCCTTGGGAACCGAACTTAACTTTAGCACCGCGTATCACCTGAAGATAGATGGCAAGACTGAGAAAACAAACCAAATCTTGGAGGATATGTGGCGTATGTTCGTGATGGACCAACAGAGGCATTGGGAAGAATACTTGCCACTGGTAGAATTCGCATATAAAAATAGTTATCAAAGCAACATGAAGATGGTGCCTTTCGAGTTTCTTTACAGGTGACCGTGTCGGATGCCTTTGAGTTGGGATCGGATTGAGGATAGGGTCTTGGTGGGACTAGAAGTGATCCAATAAATGCAAAATCAAATGAAAACAATAAGACAAAGGATCAAAGAAACACAAGATCGGTAGAAGAGTTATGTTGATGCGCATCATGTCGACCGTAGTTACGAAGTTGGAGATCGAGTCTTCTTGCGAGTGAAACTGCCTAAGATTTTGATCAATTTTGGAAAGGGTACTAAACTCTCTCCTAGGTTCATGGCACCTTTCAAGATTGTGGAAAATAAGGGCCCTGTAGCCTATCAACTAGCCTTGCTTGATTCTTTGAGGTGTATGCACAATGTTTTTCAAATATCTGTTTTGAGACATTATGTTAGTAATCCTACACATATTATTGACATGAGTTCCTTGCAGGTATCATATGAGGGTTCTCTTATGACGAAGCCAATCCACATCCTAGACCATCTCATTCGACAACTACGACGTGGAACAATAGATCAGGTGAAGGTCCAGTGGGAAAACTATAGTCCACACTCGACGACCTGGGATGCGCATATGATATGCGTCAATAGTTTCCATTTTTGTTTCATAGCTAGACCTATGATGTTGTGATAAAATTTATAAATCACTTACATACTGTGAAACTTTGGGACAAAGTTTAAAATAAGAGGGGGTGTATGTAACATCCCACTCTTGCAGGCACTGAGCGAACTTATTCTTTAAGGACACTTGTGTGAAAGTGATCTGAATCATTATACTATTGTTTTTTTTATTATGATTATGAGATATTGTGGATTCGACAATATGTTATTTTGTGGTATTTCCATAGACAGGTGCTTCTGACTAGGTTCTCCTGAATGTGTAGGACTCTAGACATTGAGGATGTCGAGGCATCGATGAAAGCCTTTGGACTCTGGATCAAGTCAGGGAGTGGACTGCTAGGGTTTGGATGTTGTTGATGTGACATATGTACATATGATTAGACGTTATGATAATTGATTATTATTGCTGACATGATTCATTGATGGATGTAGGATGACGATAGCTTGCCGACCAGACTCACATTTGGAGTAGAGGGGTCATGCATGACAACCAGATGCATTGAGGGAGAGGTGTGGCAACAACCCTTCCACATCCTACTAGCACTCCTGTCGTGTCTCAAACTGTAGGTTAACGATTACCTAGTTAGAGAAGACCCACGATGTCGCGAGAGAAGACTGTGATAGTTTCTCATGATGATTCTAAGGGGAAAGAAATAAGGAAGGGTCATTATTCCTTAGAGGCCCTTAGTCTCCCATAATATCATCTGACGGAGTATTGACTCTAGGGGTTTGACATTTACCAAATTCAGTCAAGAGGTGAGTGGCACCCTTGGAGCACGTAGTGCGTCTTGAAGGGAAAGTCATGCAAATAAAACATAAAGAGGTGAGCGACACCCTTGGAGCACGTAGTGCATCTTGAAGGGTATGTTGCACAAATAAAATAGAAAGAGGCGAGTGGCACCCTTGGAGCACATAGTGCGTCCTGAAGGGCACGTCGCGATTTTAACTGGTAAGTAAATAAACCTAGTGCCTAGAAAACTATGCCTCCTTAGGACCTAGTCAGCCTTAAAATGAATGATGTGATAAGTAAAGTTTCATGACTAATTTTCCCTTAAGAAATGTCGCCAAGCCTAGTGAATTGAAAACCTAGGTCTGACTAGAACCTTAGAAAAAAAAAAACTAATTAGAAATATAACCGGATTAAAGTGGAAATTTTGTTTGCCTAAGGTTCTTTTTATAAAATTTTAATTCACTAAGATTCTTTTTATAAAATTTTAATTCACTAAAGGTTCTTTTATAACTAGTAATATAAATTGAAACTTTAATTATTAAAGTAAAAATTGTTGGAAAAAGGGAAGACCCAGGGTTCAACACTTCAACAACGCACCAACAAAACCCTAACTACCAGCCCTTTCAGCAACAACTGCGAAGCAGATGCAGTCTCACCCGAGGTAGAGGCAAGGGTGGTTGCAAGACTCAAGTGTCTGCAACCTAGCTGGGACACAGATCTATGATTACAATACTCTAACAAAGTACTTAGCATTTACCATTCATTAGTATTTAATCAATATTTACTTTGCAGATAAAACCCTAATTACAGAGCAACACATTATTCTACTAGATCTACACATCTAAGCATTTAGCATAAGGAAACAGATCAGATCTAGCATATTACTCCCATCATTAGGTGCTAAGATATCATATTCATATAAACATACATTATTGCACTAAGCATTAATCACATAAAAAATATAACAACCATAATGCACAAAGAAACCATAACACAAGATATACGTGGTTCACCCTAGCGTGGGGCTACGTCCACCAACTCTTCTCTTTATCTTCTGTCGAGCTTCGTATAGGCACATAGAATCAAAATCATACTCTGTAGAGGACAAGAGATCTATGCACACCTCGCTAGATCCTCCTTCCCCGAGTTACAACACAAAGTTTCCTCACATAGTCTGTGCACAAAGCACTACAGCTGACCATACACTAAGCACAAAGCCTCTTATAATTACTTGCACTTAGCACAATACTTAAAACCTAGCATCAACCACACCAAACATTTGGTCCTTATTACATCACCTATATTTCTATTTGTACATTACAAAGGGGGCCTAAACATGGGTAAACCCATGGGCTGACATCCCATACCCATTACATAAGCCCAAAACCCAAAAGTTCCCTAAAAGGGGGTCGAGATCCTGCGATCTCCGATTCGACTTGCGCTCCACCTTCGACTAGCCTGTCGAAGTCCCAAAATAGGTCAAACCTAACCAAGGATCTCCAAAACTTGGTCAAGGGACAATAATCCCCCAACACTCACATGTGACTCATCCCGAGTCACTCTGCTCTAGGTAATTCTGCCTCAAATGCCTCGAGCTTGGCTCGAGCTGCTTTGACCTATTGCTTTGCCAAGGCCTCCTACTTGATGTACTCTTGAATAATTGCCTCATTCATAGGTCCCTCTAGGTGTTGTTCTACTGAAGTGACTACTTGTTCTAGCTCGGCTCCTCAGCCTTCAATATCCTCAAAAAGTAGGCAAGCTGCATCCTGAACTAGCTGGATCTTCTTAGTTACTTCCATGACTCTGCTCTATATGGCATGGACCTGTTGTTGAGTTGTGCATTGTTCTTTGGATATTTTCATCCTCTCAACTATTGACATGAGTTTCAGTTGCGCTTATACTATTGTTTCTTGCTTCTTTGCCTCCTGGAGCTGTGACTCCAGTGTCTTCAGTTCAGGTTCCTTGGTAAGTTGCTCATAAGTCTGTGCACTGTGACTTCTTATATGTTTACAATCCACAAATAATTATTTGATCCTTTCAAATGCTCTCTGGGAATTTTCTTCTCTCTGGTCTCACAATTCCTACGGAGGGCTTGGCACTATTTGTAGCTCTAGTTCTACGACCCTCTGTTGAAGCTATTGAATGGCTTCAACAATCTTTGCCACTTGATTCTCCACTGGGTCTTCCTCCATTTTATCTAATCCTGTCACAGAGCGAAGTGATCTATAGACTACTTCTTTAACCCCAACTTGCTCTGTGAGCAGCTATTCTTTCTCATGCTGTATCTACACTCTATCCTCTTCGAACTTGGTTTGGAGGTTCTCCTTCTCCTATTGCGCAACTCGTTGTTTCTCTATCACTTCCTCTTGTGCTTGCTTCAGGGCCACTATGGCCTATTCTTTTTCTTCCTGCACGCAACGAAGGCGAGCTTTAGTCGCATCAGCTATTCTGTGGAGTTGGGTAGGCTCATATCCCAACTCTATTTCATCTTATGGTGGGGGCATAGTGGACACTGTGTGACTGTAGTGAAGGGCCTGTTGTACACATCTTAGCTCTGTCTCAATTCTATCATACATGGCTTATTGTTTTTCTTCAGTTCTCTATAAAATATCTTCTGAGGCATATGATACAACTGCAATAATGAAGTCTAAGTCATCGACCGTGAGCACAGTCTGTAGCTTTGGCTTAATAGATTTGGAATTCTTCCATGATGTAGGTTTCGTGGGGGAAACATTTATTTTCTTATATGGATCTGCATCATCAGGGGGATTCTATGGTGGTGTTACTTTGCCTTGCTTCTTCTTATCTTCTTCCCCTTCTTTCTCTTCTTTGTCCACTTCGTTGCCATCTCCTCTGCTAGGTGAATCTGAAGTAGTCTCTTCTGATGCGTTGCTCAGCTCATGTAACTCTTATTTCTTCTTCCTTCTGCTACTTCTTCTAGGTGCATCGTACTCTTCATGGGTAACCACCAGACTACTGATTAGGTTGGGGTTGGATAGCTCGACCTAGTCGACTAGGATCAAGAATTATGGGGGCCATTCCTTAGTGATTTCTTCCAGGTCCCCCTCTATGAGCTTATAGTATGACTGAAGCTCTTCTTTACTCTCGTATGCATACACAGTGATATAAATAAAATGCATGTCTATGTGGAACTTCAAAAGGGGCCTGAACCTGTCTAGAGTGTTCGACGTCATACGAGGGAAATAATCGATAGCCCTCTTCAGTTGCAGGTAGTAGGTATGAAATACTACATTCGACTGTGATTGTTTCCCCATATCACTTGAATACCAGAACATGGTGAACATTGCAGTGAGCGGCTCAAATGGTTCAATGTTAGGGAAGGTCGCACCTTCCGACATCTCCCAAGTAGTAACCGCACTAAGGATCAACAACCAGCTAAAATGGAACTCATAACCTTGATCCTGATCTTCAAGGCAATCCAATTCTAACTAGTTGACTAAAAAACTAGCTCAGTTCATCTGGAGTCCTTCCACACATTTTCTAGCAAGGTCAACAACAAACCATGTGACCTGCATGGGTCTGCTCTTTTAGACTATTTTACCAGCAATAAACTGGCAAGTAAGGTGTACTATGCCATTTTGAATGGAGGCTACCTTATAGCCTCGCGTTCCCTTCTCTACATCTCCATAGGTATCTTTAATCCTCTGTGCCAAGACACAGTCTGCAGCCTTCCCTAGGTAAAATTCCTATGGGTCTGGTCCCTGGATGCTTAATATGGTGATCCTATGGATCAGCGCTGGATCGATGGTGATGCATTTGTATAGCCATAAATAACCACCATGGAAGAGTGATAGTAGGATTTTAACGCATGCGTTAACTTCCTGGTGCCTTCCAAAATGTGGTATCTTCATCACATTCAAGATAGTGTACCTCACTATGTCCATGGTCCATGGTTGGGGAATGATATTCGATTTATTTCCCTTCATCTTGGTCAAGTACTTTTGAGGCGCAAGCATGCCATAGCTCTTACGGTCTCCCAGATTATAGTCCCTAATCTTCAAGGTCGAAATCCTCTCCAACTGTGGTCTGACTGCATGTATCCCCTTTGGGAGGTACGCAGTGATGACTGTGCATTTGAAGTCCCTCGGGACACTATCACAACTCACCACACCGAACAGAGGTGGGATGTAGTTGGGCAGGATGGACATGATTAACTTCGCATTAGCCAAGTCATCTCAATGCTTGGTTCTTTTCTCGGCTGCATATTGGGATGGTCCGGATCTGCAAGCAGTCGACAGGGAGGCTTGCACTCCTCACGTCAATGAGGCTTGAGCTCCTATGAACATTACCTTCTCAGCCATTAGATCGATTATAATTTCCTCTACTGACTTTTCTACTGTGCTAATGTCGTCTAACATGCATGCTCGAGATCATATATCTCGGGTTGATGAACAACTACTCAATCCAACAGAATGGATGGCAAGGTATCAATGATCATTGTGCAAAATCAACGATTTCTCTATGGGCTTGGATAATCACAATTGGAAAAAGTTTTCTCAGTGCAAAGTTTGAAGGGATAAATAGACAACACAGTAACAGTTTCTTGCAACGGGTCGAAAAGACTTAATCAATGCAATTCCATCCATTATGGCGCAGTCCTAATGGTCTAATGGAAAGATTTTGGTCCATAACTGTTATTCTAACCATTCGAGAGTGTCGGTATAATGGTCATAATGCCTCGAATAGTCACAGTGCTCTGCCACGTGAAGTGCAATCTGTGTTGTACTCATATTCCGACAAAGTTCAAATTTTGGAAACCTTCCTTCTACGAAGTTCTTTTTGGAGCTTCTTGTAATTTTTCTAACTTTACTTTCTTCTTGCTGAGATTTCTAGCCTTTTTTTCCTGTAATCTGAGTTACTGGGTTCCTCTTTCCATTTTGATTCTTATATTCTATTAGCATATTAACTTCACATTGTTGACGGTCTTCCATAGGGTTCGAGTGTAATACTTCTTCTTTGTCTGTGGTAGGTGCTCTGCTTTTTTGTGTGGACGGGTTCTTCAAGTCTCTTTATGTTCTTTCAACTTCATCATCCAGATCCTTGGTCCTTAGCAGCTTCAACTTGTTCTCTTGTTCTACTATCAAATGTGATATTATCCTAGTCATGAAATCTATTAATTCTTGCTTTTTTTGTTCTAGGGCTTCCTCTTCTTTTCTTCAACTCCAGTCTTTATCAATCCAATTTTTTCCTAATAGCATAGAAAATGGGGCATTGTTCTCAATAAACTTAATGAACTCAAATTCTTCCTCTATCGAATTTCCACGAGCACTGATAGATGTCTGGGTAAGTCTTCCACATAGGGTTATTAGCTTTCCTCTAAATAACTCCTAATGGGGGAATCATAGCAGGCTTTCCCAAAATTTCCCAAGTTCTTTCTGTCATAATATTCACCTGTGTTTCCTCATCCAGAACACGGTCTATGTCGAAGTCTCCTATTCTTTCTTCAATGCATTTTTTCTCTTTTAAGATCTCTGATGGATTAGTGTCTCTGCGATCATTCAGGGTTTCTTTCATCTTTAGTAATACAGTCTCTGATTCTTTTTGGGATTCTATCATAATCTTAGTCTCTTGGCCTTTCTCATTGTTTTCTTTTTCCATATTCATTCTTTCAAGCTTAGCAATCATTCTAGGGCAATCCAAAACTTCATGGTCCATATATTTACAACAAAGAAAAGTAGGTCTTCTATCAAGGCATTCCTTAGCAAGATGTCCCGTTCTTCTACAACTGTAACAAAGGGTTAATTCTCTCTTTCCCTTAAATGATCCCCAACTTTTCATGTACTGTGCACTGGGGTCATAGTAACTAACCTCAAAAAAAGTATTTCTAGGGTCCTGCATCCATTTTTCAGTCCAAATATTCTTTCTATGCATAGGAATAACGTATCTCTCTTTATTTCTATCAGATCTACTCATATCAAATCTTCTTTCTTCTAGTTGTGCCCTAGTTTTCAAGCCAGGACAAAATTTATCAAATATACCTAGATCCATACTTTTGAAATAAAAATTTTCACTTCTCTTACCTTTCTCAAAGCACAAGGCTTTCAGATCTTATCTCTTTTGACAAAAAATTTCATTGATCTTACCTATTTTCTTCAGATCCGATTCCTTTCTTAGAACATAGCTTCACAAGTCAAGTAGAATACTACACACTAAAGAAATAGATCTATGCATGGAGATTTATTTCTTTTCCTTAGTTCCCAACAATCATAGTTTTAGGTCCTAACAATGGAACCATTTATCGACATAGGGGTAGACCCGGGGTTCAATGCTTCAACAACGCACCAACAAAACCCTAACTACCGGCCCTTTCGGCAACACCTGCAAAGTAGATGCAGTCTCACCCGAGGTAGAGGCAGGGTTGGTTGCATGAATCAAGTGTCTGCAACCTAGATGGGACATAGATCTATGATTACAATACTCTAGCAAAGCACTTAGCAGTTACCATTCATCATTATTTAACTAGTATTTACTTCGCAGATAAAACCCTAATTATAGAGCAACATAGTATTCAACCAGATCTACACATCTAAGCACTTAACATAAGGAAACATATCAGATCTAGCATCTTACTCCCATCATTAGGTGCTAAGATATCATATTAATCTAAACATACATTATTTCACTAAGCATTAATCACATAAACAATATAACAAACATAATGCACAAAGAAACCATAACACAGGATATACGTGGTTCACCCCAATGTGGGGCTGTGTCCACCAACTCTTCTCTTCTTTATTATCTTCTGTCGAGCTTCATACAGACATAGAGCATCAAAATCCTACTCTGTAGAGGACAAGAGATCCATGTGCACCTCATCAGATCCTAATTCCTTGAGTTACAACACAAATTTTCCTCACACAGTCTATGCACAAAGAACTACAGATGACTATACACTAAGCACAGATCCTCTTATAATTACTTTCACTTAGAACAATACTTAGCACCAAGCATCAACCATACCAAACATCCGGTCATTCTTGCATCACCTAGATTTCTATTTATACATTACAAAGGGGGCCTAAACATGGGTAAACCCATGGGCCGACATCCCATACCTGTTACATAAGCCCGAAACCCAAAAGTTCCCTAAAAGGGGGTCAAGATCCCGTGATATCCACTTCGACTTGTGCTCTGCCTTTGACCAGCCTGCTGAAGTCTCAAAATAGGTCAAATCTGACCAAGGATCTCCAAAACTTGGTCAAGGGCCAACAAAAATTATAATGGAGGATTAAATTCATAAAAAGAGTAAATGGTTGTTTATCTAAATTGATAATTCTAAACTTAGTTTTAAAAAGGGGAAACTTAACAGGAAAGGAAACTTAAAGAAAAAGGGAAACTTAAAGAAAAGGGGAAACTTAAAGAAAAAGTTGAATGTCTAACTTAGTAAGGAATCTAGCCTTTGGAACTTTCTATTTATGAACTCAGCTAGGAATTAAGTAAGGCGTAAGTCATTTAAGAATTGTAAGGGAATTTTGGGACACCGAAGAGCATTTTTAGGAACACTTTTAGGTGGGTGAGGGAAATAGGAATATTTAATTAATTAATAAAATTGATTTTCTGGTGCAACTAGGGGATCAGGCGACATGTGTATGGGGGAGGTTTTTCCTAATCAAATAAATAAAAAAGGGAATCTAAGGAGGGTTTGGGAAACTAATGACTAAGAAACTTTATAAAAAAGAGGGCAGAGGAGGAGTATGGGACACATTTTGGGCTTGCATAATGTTACACTATTGAAATTTTATCTTGACTGAAATTTTTCTTGTGGGAGTTGGGAAACCCAGCTCGAGTAATGAGTGGTATATCGACCTTGTGAGGCAATTTGGGTGCTATCATTCT
Organism: Picea glauca; assembly: GCA_000966675.3. Lineage (NCBI taxonomy): Eukaryota > Viridiplantae > Streptophyta > Pinopsida > Pinales > Pinaceae > Picea > Picea glauca. The sequence goes on from JZKD02S2011480.1 coordinate 70,013, forward strand.
CTGGTATTGTTTGCATGGCCCCTTTTTGGCTCGGGGGGCTCAGGGGGAAAAAGAGTACCCCTAGAGTTGGCTAGGAGGTACCTGTGAGGTCACATCGATTGGCAAGCGGGAACTGGACGGAGCGCACGTGTGGGACAACAACTTAAGAGAATTCACATTTGGCTAAGTTACACCTATTAAATTTTTTACTTGCAATAAAATTTAATTTACACTTGTTTATTTTACTTTACTCGAATGACGATTTCATTGCCATGAGCTTTCCTTGCACATGTATTTCTACGGTAATTGTAACCCCTCTTGTCGCTTGATTCATTCAGTAAGAACCCTTGCTATCCACAATATCTTTTATTTATGAGTTATTGTCTATTTGTGCATGGCCAGAATGAGCCCTAGACTCAAACCTTGCATGCGTTCTTGTATCTCCTACCTGTGTTTTCTTTATTCCTTAATTGTGATTTTATTTCATTATTTGCTTCTCCACAGAGAAGATCTGAGTGCATATCTATGTTTTTATCCTCTATTCCTTGATCCTTTGAGTTATCAGTTTGTTCTTGAGCAGTCCGACAACAACCAAATCAACTGCCTTTCACTCCGGTGTTAAATATTTAGATTCAAATGCCCTGCTTTCATGTGCATGGATAATAAGTGTATGATCAATCATTTTCCCACCATTTTATTTTGTAGCTAGTTTTTCTGTGTTTGGGGAATCCAAGGGATCTACACTCATCTCTTTTCCCAGCGAACCATTCCTTTTTCTTTTTTCCTTGGTGTTTTTTTTTTTAAATATGTGTCTTGTATCCTTCGTATCTCTTCGCCATAACTCTTAATGAATAAACCATTAAATACGTCGAGTTTTTGAATTCATTTTTACTGTTGAATTAAACCTTTTATAGGTGTCCATATTTGGAATAGTTTTTATTGTTGAATAAACTTTTATATGCGTCCATATTTGAAATCATTTTTATTTTTGAATAAACCATTATATGCATCCAATTTGAAATTGTTTTTACTGTTGAAATAAACCTTTAAATGCATCCATTTTTTTAATTCATTTTTATTGTTGAAATAAACCTTTATAGGCGTCCAGATTTGGAATCGTTTTTATTGTTGAATAAACCTTTATATGCGTCCATATTTGAAATCATTTTTATTGTTGAATAATCCATTAAATGCATCCAATTTTTGAATTCTTTTTTACTATTGAATTAAACCTTTATATGCATCCAGATTTGAAATCATTTTCATTGTTGATTAAACCATTATATGCGTCCAGTTTTTGAAATCATTTTTACTGTCGAAATAAACCATTCTGCATCCAGTTTTGAAATTGTTTTTATTATTGAAATAAACCATGGTATAACCTTTTATTGAACTAGAAGGTGGAAATCAGATTAATTGTAGGAACGATAATTATTTTCATAAAAATAAACGTCTCACCCATATCATTATAATTATGGTACTGATATTTCATATTTTGAGAAGAATGTTCAAATTTGTTACCTGTGCTCTTTAAAAAGTTAAATTTTATCGTTGTAATTGGATCATGTGACAACAATGTTGGCTCTTCAAGGAGTAATGAGGCTCAAATGTCAGTCAAGTGTAATATCCTAGTTTCATTGTTTCTTGGCAAGTGAATTTAATAATTTTTAATGGTTGAGAACAACGCGGTGTCTTTCAGAGCAAAAAAACATTGGAGAGAAAGCTCGTTGCCTCCATCAATTAATCCCTTCATACAATAAATATGTGTAAGACCGAGAGGTTCGTTTCACTACAGAGTAAGATCAAGACTCAAATAACCTTTAAAGCTTGTTGCCAAACATGAATCTATTCAATTTAGTTTAGTACACAATTGAATGACCTTGTTTATTCTATCTCCATCAAATGGTCGACATCTAAGTAAATTTATGGTTTGAACAACCCCTAGTGAAACACGTTTGTGCCTCTAGATGGACAACGATTTTGTTGGTAGTGAATAGCTTCTGAAATTCAATCATTACTACACAAAATTTATTGCCAGTGAATTTATTTATTACCACACAGAAATATATTGCTAATGGAATTGCAATCATTACTACTGAATTTAATTATTACCACACATAAATTGTATTTCTAATGGAATTTCATTCATTACTACACAAAATTTATTTCCATTTGAATTAATTATTACTACACAAGAAATTTATTGCTAATTGAATTGCAGTTATTACTACATGGGGATTTTATTGCCATTAATTTTAATTATTAATACACTGAGATTAGAATGCCATCTAAATTTTAATTTAAAACTACACAGATATTTATTATTGTCTGTATCTATAGCGCAACATTAACACATAGAATTCTACTCTTATCCCACAAATAATTGTTGCTTCTATAATTGTAGACTATTTTTGGGATTTTGGCAGCTGGATTATGGTTGGGGTCTATTATGGAGATTAACACATAAAATTATATATATTATGAACTATAGCATCTAAAACCTTGACAATAATTTTCGATGTCTTTTAATATTTCTGCAAAGGGTTTATTTAAGTTACTATTGTTTTATGGCCTACAAATTGTTTCTAGGAGAACTCTTTTTCTATAGAATCCTCACAAGGAATTTAGATATTTATAGGGGTGTGATGAAATGGGAGAAACTAACTTAACCATGTGATTTACAAGTGATGCACCTTGCCATGTTGATACTATGGGTGTGAATAGATTTACAAGGTAGAGATCCTTAACATAAATAGTTGATTCAACAAGACTTACACATTATCATGTTGGGTGCTAGCGATGCATTTGTTCTTCAAGTAGTGTTTCAATAAAGTAGTGATTCAGGTATAGTTCTTGGAGTTTATCCAAGAATTTATGAGATATTGAATGAAATAATTATTTTAGATGTTATTCAGTTCCATCATAAGTTGCTTTCAATAGAAAAGTTATTGGTGTTTTTTGGACTTTGACAGTTTAAGTTGGTATCTTGACGCGTTCGTTGTGTTGGTTAAAGGTTAAGATTGAATGTGCTTAGGATTTTTGTGCACACGTCACACCGTGGTGATGTGAATTCTTAATTTCGGATCATTGCACGCGTTGATCGATGGCGCACATGAAACATGGCTTAGGGTCTTTAGCACAACACCCCACCTCAGTAGGGTCTGTTGACCTCTCAATCTTTGGATCTTCATATTCCTCTAAGAAAAAATATCTCCTTAGTTCCCCACTAGAACCTTTAATACATATAAAACCGCAGGTCCTTCTTACAAGTTACGCATGTGCGAACAAGAACTAGGTGCGAACCCCCTCTCCATGTGAACGTCGGTACGACCACTGACTTAATCCAAAAAGTCATTTCAGATTTTTCGACTTCCCAATTTCTATTGTGAGTTCCCCGACTCCTTTGACTCCTAAAACCCTGAAAAGGGATAATGGTTCACTAGCTTCTCCCTCATGCTTCCACCGTATGACTTCCATCCAAATCCTGGGTCTCACCTACAAGCGCGTCGGGATTTCGTGACTCATGACTTCGCGATGCAATGCTTTACCTTTTTTCCAAAGTCCGAAATCACAACTTCCTCTCCATAGATCAATGGTCCTAAGTCTCCCATGACCTAATGATTAAGATCCTTGTTCTGTGAATTCGGGACTTCGCAACTCACAACTTCCAAGTAGTCGTTCCTCCATGCTCTCAACTCCCGAAATGTCGAAAAATCCAATCCCCAATCAACGACTCTCGTTGATTCATATATGATGGTTGTTATCTCTCCTGAACTTGTGAGTGTTGGAAGACTCTCTCCCTTAACCTCCCTGCAACTCTAATGTATCTAACGGCCCACGGAAAATCGACATTTCTCCCTGTGGGAATTTCGACCGTCTGTCGAGATTCTCGATGACTCCTTGCCAAATAACTTGGCGTCCACTCTTATGAAATTTATTTCTGCAAGATATATTCAACCTCACCTTCGAAATATTTGAAGTCTCTATCCTTCCCGAGCTTGATCTCTATTGCAAACTCAAGGATTCTATGGAATCCTGCACACACTCCTTGCGGATTTCACATAAAACTTTGATTATCTGAAATCTTCCAACTCTGCGCACTCCTTGTGACAGAAGTTATTCAACCACTCACTTGGGTTGGAAAATTTTAATACTATACCTAGCCTATGAACACCTTGCATGACTCTATGCTATACCTGCACTTATGTTGGTATAAGATCAACGATATCTCTCTTGAGATTTCTGAGATGAAACTCAGAACCTCTCAGCGCACTCCTTGTGGACTTTCACTGCACTCCTTGTAGGAATTCTCAGGATGAGAAATAATTGAAATTCATACTCTCCCTCACACAGAATTCATACATTCAACATGAAAACATGCACATAAAGCATTGAAACAAATGCATAACAGAGCATATAAGCAAATTGTAAACATACCATTCAATAGATGTAAACAATAACAATAAAACACCATGAAATTGGATCAAAGCATTCTTATATTAATCCAAGTGCCTCTATACATGGGTTCTATAACAACAATTATCTGCTCCTACAACTTCTACAATCTCTGTTCCTCTCTACTCTCTTATGATCTCTTTCTCTACAGCTTAATTACAATGAGAATGAATGATAATGATACAATACAACTACGAGGGAGCCCTCTTAAGTTTTCCCTCCTACAACTCTAAGATATCTTATCAGATTAAAATCTATGCAACTACTTTACATTGATTACATTAATTTCCTACATCCGACAGATGAGAGTGACACTCAAGATCTACATTACAATCCCCAGAACATTTAAGAGTAATTACATCCTTCCAGCTGTTACATTAATACTTCATATTTTAAATTTCAAATGTCTTCAAAATGCACACTGGTGCGTATCCAACTATCCTCCACTTGCACTTTCTAGTGATGCTCCTGCATCATACTCCTCTGGTTGAATAAATCATGGAATCCTATCCATCATCTCCTGCACCGCCTAGCGCAGCGCCCCACCTCAATAGGGTTTGTTGACCTCTCGATCTTTCAATATTCGTCTTCCTATGAGACAAAATAGCTCCTTAGTTCCCCACTGGAACCTTTAATACATATAAAACCACAATTCCTTCATATAAGTTACGCCTACACAAACAAGCACTAGGCGCGAACCCCCTCTCCATGTGACGGTCGACGTGACCACTGAATTAATACGAAAAGGCATTTTAGATTTTGTGACTTCGTGATTTCTATTGTGAGTTCCCCGACTCCTTCGAATCCCAAAACCTAGAAAAGGGATAATGATTCACTAGCTCCTCCCTTATTCTTCCACCATATGACTTCCATCCAAATCCTGGGTCTCGCCTCCAAGCATGTCAGAATTTTGTGACTCATGAGTTCGCGATGCAATTCTTTCCCTTTTTCCCAAAGTTTGAACTCGTGACTTCCTCTCCATAGATCAACGGTCTTGAGCCTCTCACAACCTGATGTTCCAAAGCCTTGTTCTATGAAATCTGGACTTCACAACTCGTGACTTCCGAGTAGTCATTCCTCCACATTCCTGACTCCCGAAATGTTGAAAACTCCAATCCCCAATCAACAGATCTCGTTGATCCAAATATGACGGCTTCTATATCTCCTAAACTTTCTATTGTTGGAAAAATCTCTCCCTTAACCTCCCTGAAACTCCACTGGATCTAACGGCCCATGGAAAATCGATATTTCTCCCTGTGGGAATTCCGACCGTCCATCAAGATTCTCGACGACTCCTTGCTAAATAACTTGGCATCCACTCTTCTGAACTTGATTTCTGCGAGATAGCTTCAACCTTGCCTTCAAAATCTTCAAAGTATCTATCCTTCTTGAGCTTGATCTCTACTGCAAACTCAAGGATTCTATGGAATCTTGCATGCACTCCTCGCGACTTTCATGAAAAAATTTGCTTATCTGAAATCTTCCAACTTTGCGCACTCCTTGCGACAAAAGTTCTTCAACCACTCACTTGGGTTGGAAAAGTCTAAGACTAGACCTAGCCTATGCACAACTTGCATGACTCTATGTTATACCTGCACTTCTATTGGTATAAGATCAACGATATCTCTCCTGATCTTTCTGAGATGAAACTTAGAACCTATCGACGCACTCCTTGCGGACTTTCACTGCAGTCCTTGCAGGAATTCTCAGGACGAGAAACAATTGAAACTCATACTCTACCTCACACAAACTTCATACATTCAACATGAAATCATACACATAAATGATTGAAACAAATGCATAACAGAGCATATAACAAAACTGTTAACATACCATTCAATATATGTAAACAGTAGCCATAAAACACCATGAAATTGGATCAAAGCATTCTTATATTAATCCAAGCGCCTCTATACATGGGTTCTATAACAAAAACTATCTTCTCATACAACTTCTACAATCTTCGTTCTTCTCTACTCTCTTATTCTCTCTTTCTCTACAACTTAATTACAATGAAAATGAATGATAATGATACAATACAACTACGAGGGAGCCCTCTTAAGTTTTCCCTCCTACAAATCTAAGCTATCTTATCGGATTAAAATATCTACAACTACTTTACATTGATTACATTAATTTCCTACAACCGACAGATGAGAATGATGCTCAAGATCTACATTGCAATCCCCAAAACATTTAAGAGTAATTACATCCTTCCAGCTATTACATTAATGCTTCATCTTTTAAATTTCAAATGTCCTCAAAATGCGTGCTGGTGCGTATCCAGTTGTCCTTCGCTTGTGCTTGCTGGTGATGCTCCCACATCAGTATCGTGCCTCCTTATGTGGATGTGGTTTCATTTATGGTTTTTCTTGTTTTGTAACCTTATTTTGATTGTCTCTTGCTTGCCAGGAAGGTTCTTGTGACCGGTCGTAAAAGCTTTTGTGTTTGGATTGATTGAGGTTTTCCTTTAGCCTAGTAGGAGTGATCTTGTGTGTGACGGGCAAGTAGTCAATTTTATTTGTCTAATTGATTTTTTCCTGTTGCATGATTGTGTGCGTCATGTTTGTCATCGAGTTGCGTTGTTGATTGTTGTTGTTGTTACTTCCTTGCTTTAAAAAAAAATTGCACTTGTTATGCATCACATGTTGTCGTAACGATGGGGGTCTTTACAATTACAGATTAGAGTTGATTTATCATTGTTGTTTTTCCTATTTATGTAAGTAACAAGGAAACATGTTCTGGTGTTGACCATCATATTACATGTTGCCACCAAATTCTAGAAAATTAGAGGAATGGGTTCTAGTAGTTGTCAAAAGTGCTATTTCAAATTTTGCAGTATCTCAAGCACTTGGTTATAGATAAACAAATTCCATATTAATGTATAGTCTATTGTGTTATTCCATCCTCTCTATGGATTTGGATTTTGAATCTCTTTTGATTCTTTTGAGTAGGAGGGTTGAGTTATGTACAACTAGAACCAAATTGTATACTATAATATAAACATTCTTGTTGGTTTAATTGATATCCTTTATTGTATTATCTAATATGTATGTCATTTCTGTATGTCAAACCTTTATTGCATTCTCATTATATAACTTGAGTTGGATAAAATGGGACCTATAAATAGGCAGAGGAGAATTTAGCAACTTGTCCTAATAAATGAATTTTCCTAGTCATACATTTTAGATAAGATTAAGCTCCTTATTATGAATCAATATATGAACCATTTTTCTACAGAAATATTAGCAAATTTAAACTTCATAAATTTTATGATAGTGATAAGACATATGAACCACAATAAGAGATGATACAAGTAGTATCAATTTTTAGGAATTTCCTAGAAGGCATTTACATTAGATTGCTTCTTCATTGTTCTAATGTGTTCACCATAACTATAAAAGTTATCTACTTCTGTGGAAGAGGTTATTACTTATGGATGTACATATGATTTAATATTGGTTCTCGTTGTTGGTGCAGTGAAGTTTCATTGTTTCATTACATGATTTCACACAAAGTGACCTTATTAACAATGGGGGGATTAATACCTAGGGTTCGTCCAAAGCGTGACCAACAAAACCCCCTAATCATTGGCATATCAATCCTCATCCAAAGCCAAGGAATTCTTCACTTGATATGCAGAGAGGATCACAGATACCATAAGGTCTTGTCTCAGAGATGGAGGATCAAACATACCAAAAATTATTGTAAATAGCATCCATGTAACTTATATATGATAATATAGCAAGGACTAAGAAATAAACAATACAGGCATAGGTGTTACTCATTCATAACAAAAACATAATAGAATATAACTGCCATATATTTATTACTAGAAATATTCCATCATATTACAGATATACATTGTGTTAAATAACTAGTTGAAAATCCATAATCCTTCATCTCATTACTATATAAAAAGTGGGAATACAACAATATTCACCTTGCACTGAGATTTAATATTAAGATAGAATAACAAACACAGGAGAATTATCGATACATCACAAGATTACAATAAGATAACTTAGAGCTCTAGGACTGATGCATTCAGAAATTAACCATCCTATTTTTTGAGCTAAGAGATATCTTTTATATCTTTCTCTGATGGGGAGAGCTATCCTTCAATGTTCTACTCCACTCGCTTGTCTGATATAAGAATATTTCATACTTCTGGTACCTTTTAGGGCTCCACGTAGGTTCTCTACATCAGGGGTAATCTTAACTTCTTGAATATATCATCTTCTGGCTGCCCCACATCTTCATTTGTTGCTAGAAGTAATCATTCTGGGAGATATCCTAGAGATTCCTTTGTTTCTTCCAGTAGGCATCTTCTTGATTTTTGTCTCAACTGATAAAAATTGGACCAGAGCACCCTTGACCACCTTTAGACCTGGCAAAACTCTTAACACAACTCGATCCAATGTGCGCACTATGGAATTCTTTCGCACATCTCCTTAGGAACTCACAAAAATTCTTGATGATTGCACACAGCTTTCATTTGTGCATGTGCGCAAAACTGGACCCAAAACTTTGGGTGATAATAGGCCCCCACCACTATTGTCTGGCTTGTCCTTGAGCCAGCTACTTTATAATCAACAGGGAAAAGTTGGAGGAAGAGTAGATCATCATTGCGCAAAACAATTGTGATTCTGTCCTTTTTCTTGAGTCGGGACATTTGTCAGTGCCTGTAGAAAACTACGGCTAAGAACTACATGTCCCTCAAGAGAGAGCATCATTCATTGCTCGTTGTGTTGTTTTGGAGAAGCGAGGACGAGAAGGAAGTCTCATTCGGTTGAATTATGTGGGTTCTAGAAGTGGTGAAAAAATGCGATCACAAGGATAGAATGAATGGGAGGAGTGAGGGGAACTCGATCTGCCATGTTTTCTCTTGCATAGGAAGTGGTTCATATTGTGGTAAGGAGAGAGTCAAGTGATTCCCTGAGAAAGGGTTGGTCTAAATAGAGAAGGAGATGAAGCATGATCCAGAAGGAAGAAATGATGGGTGTAGTGGAAAGCAAGGCAGTTGTGAGAGTAGAGTCGACTAAGGCATGACATGATAGGGCATATGGGGAATCACAATGATAAGATAGAAGAGAAATGTGGGGGATGGGGGTTTGGGGCCTTGGAATATATAGGTGTGGAAGGGAGAGAGGGATTTGGGGGGGTTGGCAAGAAGGGAAAGAATAAATAATTAGAAGGCTACAATGGACAGTTCAATCAAAAATTTAGATCGGTCGTATTATAGAGGATTACAAAAGAATGTGATGATATATATGACTAATTACTTGGGGCATAATCCAATGTCCCAGCATGCCCCAATAACTAGGAAAGTGCACTACCACAATTTTCAATCTCGATGATTTGCCTTCAGGTGTCACTGGAAGCATCTCGGAGGTGAAGCTGAAATGTTGTACTATCAAAATTAAAATTAAACTCATGTCGACTAGAAACTATGTGAAGCATTGTACTATCTATACTAATATTACCACATTTCTCTATAAAGGATGACAAAAATATTAAATGGTGTTTGACCCTTGAGGTTCGTAGTACACTTTCAACATGTTCCCATTAATGACACCTTTGAGTGGTTGTCCTTGTAGAGTTTCCATATTTGCGGCACCTCCTCCAGTGATGTAGACTAGGCGAAACGGGCCTATCCAACACATACATATATTATAGGGATGTTGAGATTATTTGATGTCATATAATATAACTAAATATCCTAGCTGCGGGATTTTCTGGAAAATGTTATGGTCGTGCTAGGCCTTTTTTATGTCTTTTTCCACCACTTGACTTAAGCCTGACATTATACGGCCTTCCTTGAGTTCTATAATCCCATCCAGCCTATGTTAGAGAGATCGATCATTGGTCATATGAGTCGTGAGCATGACTCAGAGGCTCATAACCACAATTTCTAATGGCATGACCACTTCCTTCCCATCGACTAATATGAAAGGTGTGTTCTTAGTTAGACTTTTTCACGTGGTTCAGTAAGACCATAAAACTATGGGGATACATTGATCCTAGTCATCATGCTACAAATTGCAAACTTTGGTTAAGGCATTTTATAAAATTTTATTGAAAGATTCAATCATACCATTAGCTTGAGGATGATACAGAGTTCTCTTCTGCTGATGGATCGTGAACTCCTGAGTGAGTTGTTGGATGGTCTCATTTAGAAAGTGTGAGCCCTAGTCACTCATCAGTACCCATGGACATCCGAATCTGGTGATAATATTTTCAAAAATGAATCATGTAGGAGTCTCATATGTACAATCCTTGATGGGTGTGGCTTCATCCTATCTTGTCAAATATTTTTTGGCCATGATAATGTAGTGTGCGCCAGTGCACCATGCAAGTGGATTAATAAGTCCAACAAATTCGATGGCCCATTTTTCTAAGAGTTCAAGTATAGTCACTATGAAGAGGGGGATCTCATATCTTCAGCAAGGCTTTCAAACCTATTGACATACATCACAATGATTGCAGTAGTCCTTAGAATCAACGAAGAGAGAGGGCCACTAGAGTCCAACACATAGAACCTTGCACATAGTGGTCTTGTCGGAGTTATGGCCCCCAACAATTCCTTTGTGTGCCTCATATATGATGGAATCATGTTCATGTACCAAAGAACAAATACGTAGGATTACATCCACACCCAAATTATACAATTTTCCAGCAATCAACTAATAATCATAATTGCGGGTCATCGGTTGGCGATGTTGTGCAAAAGTATATTCTCTAGAAGCTTGTCTGGAAATAAGGAATTCGACTATTTTTTCCAACTGATATGGGACAAATTCGACGTGGAAGAGTTGTGCATAAATAATCTCATCATCAAGGTTGTTAGAATCCTCCCCCATCTCAATGCGTGACAGACAATCTGACCCCACATTGTGTTTTCTTGGTTTTACCACAACCTCGAAGTCAAATTCCTGAAATAAGAGAAACCACTGGTAGATGCATCCACCCAACACTAGTTTGTTAACTAAATACTTGATGGTGGAATGATTAGTGAAGAATTTGAATATGGACCCCAACAAGTAGTGGTGGAATATTTGAAGGGCATATACCATAGTCAGGCCTTCGTGCTCAGTGGTAGTATAATTCTGCTCAACATAAGATAACTTTCAGCTAGTAAAGTAGACTAGATGATTGATACTTCCTTCCCCTAGTTGGGACAGGACGACACCCAACATGATGGAAAAGCATCGACATGAACATGGAATATATTGGACCAATTAGGAAAAATCAAAATAGGTGCGGTAACTATTTTTTCCTTCAAGATATCAAAATATTGTTGGTATTTTGATGTCCATTCATATTTAATATCTTTAAGCTACAACCTTTTCAATGGGGCCATGATCTAAGCATAATTCTGGATGAACCATTTGTAGTATATGATATGTCCCATTGTTGTGCACATCCCACAAACTAAAGTAGGAGCCACCATATTACGGATGGTGGCAATAGTGGTCGGATCGACTAGAAATTCTTCTTTACATACGACATGATTGAGAAATATACCAAAAGGAGTACAACATATGCACTTCTTCAAATTCAAAGAGATTCACAGTTGGCATCATCGATCCAACATTAGCCAGAGAGATTTTCTATGGCCTTTTACTAGACTGAACACATTCCAATTGTCCAATTATACCTCAAGGAACTTATGGATAAACTCTTTGAACACTACTACCACTATCTGAGAAAATATTGCGAGGGCATTTTTAACCCAAAGGGCATGATTGTGTATGCAAAGGACCCCCATTTGGTTGCAAAGGTGGTTTTATCCTGATCTTCCTCTATGATCTGAACTTGATGATATTCGAAGAAACCACCCATGAATGAGTAAGATTTCGTACCGCCAACACTCTCCAACACCTCGTCTATGAAAAAAATTGGGAAATGATCATGGACATAGGCTATGTTGAGGCTTCATATACGATCATGAGAGACAATGATCGCGATATCCAACATACGATCTAGCTCCTTTCTCACTTTTTCTTTGTATATAGGATTTAGACGATAGGATATTCTCTTAAATTACTTGGCGTCGAGTTTAAGTGGGATATTCATAGCTCCTTAGGATAATTTGATTTCCTTCATCTCATAAAAACTTCAAGGAAATAAGTCTGCATACTCTTTCAAGAGGTCAACAACCTGAGTGATGGTCTCCTTGTCCCAGTAATCCCCAATAATTCTCATATTTTTTTTCTTCTTCTGTCCCAATGTTGTGATTCTTAGTCTTTATGTGGCATGTATAATCTGGCACAATTGGTTTGGCCACCCTTACCTCTAGTGCAGATTCTCCTTCGGATTCTCGGATGTTGACGTCATGGGGGTTATCATTGTCAATCTTCTAGTAATGTACTTCTTATTTTATCTCGGCCACTGGTTGGTGATATGAACAGACCACTAGTGAACCAAAAACCTTTGGCTGCTAGTGAAAAATAAAGTCCTTAACCTGACCCAGAGCTTCGCTGACAACTGGATTATTCGAAGTGAACCAAAATGTTGAAAGGAAATGGGAAGTCATATGGGTATACTCACTAGTTTTCCTCTAGAGTTCCTCTTGGATATAGTAGCTTCGGGGAACCATATCCACGGTATGGACAAATCGATGGACCCATTGGGCTTGAGGCATGTTCTTAGTGTTATCATCAAAAAATCGTTTGCAGCATTACATACAACGGTTGAAGAAAGACATCAATGCCAATATAAATTAGTACACCTATATCATCAAAATCCATCAAAAAGGAATAAAACTATATACTTGGTCCCCAAATTAAAGTGCATAAATTCACCAAAGGAAGTGTGTGCACTGTGCATAGAAAGTGTGGGCCAACACAACCCTAATCGCACACTATGAACAAATTGCGCAAGATGCATGACTGTCTACGAGAAAAGTTGAACACTTCTCATGAAAGGTGCATTTATGAATCTTATCAGCCTCTCAACCACTTCCAGTCCGACCCTCAACATGATTTGACACTCATACTTGAGCAAAGTCTAGCTTGGAGATTGGTCAAGGGATGGGAAGAGCCCTAAAAGGCCCCTTGTTCACACTATGAACTAGTTGTATCTTTCCATGAATGGACACTATAAATATATGCCATGGGTGTGCTATAAAAATAAGAACTTCAAGGTATTTTTATGGTGCAAGAGTTCTTCTTGGAGAATCCTCTTTTCTCTTTGAATCATTCAAGCACTATAGCAAGGGCCATTCCACTCATATCTTGAGAGGATTGGCATTGTATTTATTCACCATTGTCACTTTCCATTGTATGAAGATAATATCTCTCTATTAAGGAACTCAAGAGCCCTCCTAGGGAGGAACAGGGGATTCATAAGTCCATGCCTTTATCTATGGTGCTAGCCTATCAATACATTCATCCATTGGTAACTATATGTTTGACATTTGTTTTTTCATGGTTCTAGTTCTTGCAACCTTATCTAACATCTATTTCCTTTTGTTTTTGTTTGTATTTCCTTGTTTCATGTGTATTCGGTTATCTAATCAACTCACAAACCTCTGTCTTGTTTAGTTGACTTAACTAGGCAAGTAACTGTTGAGTTTTTTCTCACCCATGTGACAAAATCAACACAACAGATTGGCAAACATACTGGAGATCGGTATCAAATTCCTCCCTATTTAAGTCTCGGGAGCACTTCTTTCTAATTGTTTGGATATGCAGATACCAAAACCAACCTAATCTAGTCTTCCAAAGTTAGAATTCAGAGGCAAAGCAAGAGAATTTCATTTGGAAATTTCTTTCTCGATGTGTGACATGTAGTGTGCAACTTTCAAGGCCCAAAGACATGCATTTTGTGGTTTGTGCACGTAACAACTTTCATATACTTGTGCATTTTGTGCCCTTAGTGCGATTGGCAAAACTACAGCCCATGTACAAGTTCAGTTTTTGGCAAATTGTAAAGATCTATGAGTGGTTTGAGGGCCCCTTCCCTTTAGATTTAAATTTTCTACACTTTGTAAATACATCACACTTCACTTAGAGTCATTTCTCACAAGGAAGGTTAGCTAACATAAGCAAATAGGGGTAAAAAGAATCACTATTCTTCTCTTTGCTTTGTTTCCACATGGATGTCTCATTTGGGATTTAAAACTTTGAGTTAAAATTATTTCTTTTTCAAACACAATCAACTAATTTGGGACTAGAAATCAATTTTAACCCTCAAGTATGCTCCTCCCCCACACCCAAGTGTGATCTCAAGAATTAGAAAAGGTGGTTGAAAGGAAATTCCATCTCCCTTAAAAAATCATCAGGAGAGGACAAAACCCCCCTAGGGTACCTCTTAGTTTTGGAAAATTATCTTAAAATATTTGTAAGGGCCCATACATGCCCATATGTTTACAGTCTTAGGATAGTTTCTAAAATATTTCTTAGTTTAGACAACACTCTAGGAAAGTTTAAAATATCAAGTAATGGGCCCATACATTCCCACATGTTCACAATCTTGGGATAGTTTCTAAAATCTTTCTTAGTTTAGACAACACTCTAGGAAAGTTTAAAAGATCAAGAAAAGGGCCCATACATGCCCACATGTCTACAATTCTAGGATAGTTTCAAAATCTTTCTTAGTATAGAAAACATTCTAGGGAGTTTAAAGGATCAAGTAAGGACCCATATGTCCACATTGTAAGTTTTAAACCTGTGAAGTAAAGCAATGCATATATATTCTTAAGCAAGACAGAAATTAATCAATGGCTCATACACAGAATACACAGAGATCTTTACCGGAAACCCTCAACCGGGAAAACCTTTCTTTTTCATTATATCGAATTTCACCATTCGCCATACAATATATACAATGTGTTTAGGTATTCCGTAGATACCAAAACCGTAATCCCTTAATCCGGGATTAATTTACAAATCAGCTAAAAATAGCAAAATCCGCTAAAAAATAGGTACGGATCGCCAGACGCAGTTATCTGGCGCACCCACACACACACACATGCAAAGAATATAACACATACCCAACATTATCCCACTTGTTGTTTTCTTTGCATCCAGGGGTCCAGGGGATTATATAGTCAACAATCCAGGGCAG
>JZKD02S2011480.1:89592-127252 GCA_000966675.3 Picea glauca
CGTAGATACCAAAACCCTAATCCCTTAATCCGGGATTAATTTACAAATCAGCTAAAAATAGCAAAATCCGCTAAAAATAGCAAAAACCGCCCAAAAAAAAAATTTTGGGGCGTTGTCCCGAACCCCATCGACACCGGGCTACGCCCGGTGTCGAACGCTGCGCGTACTCAGGGCGCTGCGCGTATCCAGGGGGGGCATACCTGCCCCCCCCCTGGGACCCCCCTAGGAAGCGCCCGGCGCAACGGCAAAGCCCTAGGTGGTACGGATCGCCAGACGCAGTTATCTGGCGCACCCACACACACACACATGCAAAGAATATAACACATACCCAACACACATTGCTAGTTCTCTAGGGCATTAAATATTCCACAAGGTTGTACAAAAGAAACATATTAAGCTAGGTAAGAAGATTTGTAAG
The DNA here is from genome assembly GCA_000966675.3 of Picea glauca. NCBI lineage: Eukaryota > Viridiplantae > Streptophyta > Pinopsida > Pinales > Pinaceae > Picea > Picea glauca. Next base: position 90,011 of record JZKD02S2011480.1, read on the forward strand.
GACCATAGGAAGTACACATGTTGAAATCTCACAGTTAACTTATTAAAAATATTTTTCACACTTTTTCACTTTATTGCACACAAAGCCACTCATCACACACATAATTTCTATTATAATAGTGGAGGTTGAAGTAGGATTTCTTTTTAGTACTCACAAAGTACTTCAAAAGAAATCCGAAAGATCTGACTACTTCTTTAGAAATTATCCACAGCAATTTAATTCAAACGAGGTTGTTCCATGACCCCAATCTCTCAACCCACTCCATCTAAAAGTTTTCTAAGAATGCACTAAATTTTCCTCCATAGGAGGTGCCTAAAGAAATTTTTTAGTCTAGGTAGGATCTCGGGGGTAGGCATCCAAATAACCCCACATTATCAGGTTCTCATATTTTGAGATAATAGAAGTTGAGAATAGGGATGTTTCAAATCCTCCAAGTCAAGTGGTCCTATACCATAAGGCAGGGAGATACCTATGAAGGGTTGAAGGTTGAGGTCCGGTTTTTCTATGCATCCATCCTTGAGTCACCCAACTCTTGTGAGGGTATCCAACTCATGAACCGGTTTTTAGGAAAAAAATCTAAATGTTTCACTTTGACTGAGGTACTTAGTGGCCAAACATAGGATATATACCCAGGTGGCGGTTGTGGGCTACAATCACACCTTGATCAGATTTTGTGTGGTTGTTTGGAAATATCACCAACTCTTTCAGGATATGCACCCTCTACCCCTCATTATAACTGATCAATTCAACCTTCACTAGTTCCTCTTCCAGTGTATTCAGACCCCACTGTCAAGTGCTATTGGAAGGCCCGGTGCTAAATTGAGAGGAAGGAAAATAGGTCTCTTAGGACACGAGCATTTATTTTTGTTTTCTCCCCACACGAAAAAAATCCACCTATCCACATGCTTGTTTATTTTACAATTGATTTATGTATGATGTTCACTTGATTACTTGCAATTGTGATTTATACTATTTTGTGAAGGTCAAAAATATATAAATCTCTTGTTCATTTATTTCTCTCTTGTCACCATTTTCACATATTCACTTTGTTAGTCGAAACCATAGGGGGACCACATAATCCTTTTTATTATATATTCTTGTAGAATATCCCTCCTATTCTAGGAGGAGTCCCTAGTCTTGCCAACTCACCAACTCCACAATCTCACACCCTAGTGAGTGCTACTGTCTTGGGATCATCTTTATTTGGTTCCACCTTGCTTGGGTCAAATACCCAAGGCAATCCATCTATTGGTACTCCTTCAAAAAGAGGAAGGAGTCGAACTTCTTCTCAAGGGAGAAGTACAAACCCACCAAATCCCTCTCAAGGGAGAGGTCCACTACCTACACACACAAGGAGGCGGGGGACAAACTTCTTCTCAAGGAAGAAGTACAAACCCACCAAATCCCTCTCAAGGGACAGGTCCATTACCTACACACACAATGGTTGGAACTAATCCTCCACCAAATCCCCCTTTTCTATACTTGGCATCCCTCAACATTCATGATTTAACCAAACTCATGAATGACCCCATTTTACATGATGCCACTTGGCCCAATATTCCTACCAAGTTGCCTTCAGACATTCTAAAGTTTGAAGGAAAACCAAGGGAAGACCCCACCAACCATGTTATAAAATTCCACTTATGGTGCTCTTCAAACAATATCATGGATGATTCCATCTTCTTGAGGTTATTTCAAATAACTTTGACTGGTACATCAGCCAAATGGCACATGGACAAAAAATCAGGGTCCCATGTGACCTTTGAATCATTGGTCAAGGCCTTTTTTTCCTTTTTCCAATTACCAGTTCGTCATGAAACTAGCTTAGAAATTCTCTCTAAGTTCAAACAAACCATTTCTATCCATATCATCGACCACATCCATGATTGGCATCGACAGCGTAGTTTGTGTAAAGCATAAACCACCAAAGAACAATGTCTTGATTGGTTTTTTAAGTCACTCATCCATGTGATTGAAAAGGATGTAGCATCCACTTTTCCTCAATTAGAAGAGGAAGCCATTAGCAAGGCCTAGTAATTAGACCTCATATATTCCCAGACAGGCTACTTGTACACGGTATTTCTTGATGCACCCAGACCCATACCATCTGGCCAGGAGAAACCTAGGGTTTCTAATGCTGTGGATGGGTTGATTGGTTCTATAATATACCGGATATAAAAAGTATACAAAACAGAAATAAAATGCTAGAAATGGAAGAATAACAACAATATAACCAGAATAATCACCACAATAACACTGAAATGATATAAGAATAACAACAAAAATAGCACTTTGATTCTGAGAGAAATGTTCACGGGCCTCTTCGAGGGGGCAACCTCTAGTCGAGCAGATCTCTATTACAATAATATCCAAGTTAGGGTTCTCATACCCTTGACTCCTATTTATACTAAATATTTCTATCAAAAGAAGCATCTAGAGGAAGATCCTTCTAGAAGCGGAAGCTTCTATTAGGTCTTCTTACATTCGACTTATTATATTTTATTGCAAGGATTTATTAATATTGACCTTTATTACATCTGAATATATTGTTCTACCTATGTGCGGGTTAGGACCCTAACATTTCCTCCCCCTTAAAAACAATCTTGTCCTCAAAGATTGAGATGTGGAAATTGCTGCAGAATGGTAGCTAGTTCCCAAGTGGCATCTGTTGGAGTTATATATTTCCACTGGATTAACACTTCCTTAATGGTTCTCTGACACAGGCGATGCTCATGCTGGTCCAAAACTACTTGTGTCTATAGCCAAATGGATCCTTCTTCGGCTAACTTAGGAAGGTTGGTTTGAATTTGGAAGTTATTTTTTATCACCTTCTTTAAGTAGGAAACATGAAAAATAGGATGTAGCTTCGGATGACTGGGCAAAGCTAACTGATAGGCCACCTATCCAACACACTTGAAAACTGTATAAGGACCATAAAATTTGGGTGCTAGCTTCTGACAATGCTCAGCCTTGAGGGAATTTTTCTTGTAAGGTTTCAGGCAAAGAAACACCTGATCCCCTTCTTCAAATTGACGTTCAGAGCGACCTTGATCTTCTTATTGATTCATTCGATTCTGTGCCATGACCAAATTCTCTTTGAGGGTATGAAGAATAGCCTCTCAAACTGTAAGTGTTTCGTCAACCGCTTGGACCTTTGAGACACCAAGTAAGTATGAGAGAAATAAAGGTGTCTTCTGTCCATATACCTCTTCAAAAGGAGTCATGTGTGTAGCTGTGTGGTATGAAGTGTTGTACCACCATTCAGCTATGGGTAACCATTGAGCCCATTGATTTTTCTTTTCTAAGGAAAAAAACCTCAAATATGTTTCCAAACACTTGTTGACAACTTCTGTTTGACCATCAGTCTAGGGATGATAAGTTGTACTGAGATGCAATTGGGTGCCTTGTAGCTTGAATAGTTCTTGCCAAAAATTGCTTGTGAAAGTTGGGTCGCGATAAAAAACAATAGAGTGTGGCATGCCATGGAGCTTGAAGACTTGATCCATGAAAATTTGAGCCAGCGTGGATGTTGTAAATGGGTGTTGAAGAGAGAAGGAATGAGCATACTTGGAAAGGTGATCAACAACCACCATGATGACTAATTTATTTCCCGATTTGGGTGAGCCTGTAATAAAATCCATAGAGATGTCCTTCCAAATAGCAGGTGGAATCGGGAGCGGTTGTAGTGTGCTTGGAGATTTGACTCTTTCTCCCTTTTTCCACTGACACACATCACATTCAATGACAAAATTACAAATTTCCTATTTCATACCATCCCAGAAAAAAGAACGTTTAACCCTGTCATAGGTTTTGGTGAACCCTGAGTGCCCCGTTGTCGATGTAGCATGAAGCTCAGAAAGTACCATGGATTTAAGCTTTGATTGTTTACTTAAATACAAACAGTATTTGTATCGAATCTCATCATGGAGCCAAGATTACCCTGGGGAAGCTAGAGCACTGGACTACAATTGTTGGATCAGCTGTGAACATTTTGGATCTTGTAGCCATTCCTGGCGAACAGCTTGGAGCCAATATGGTACAATGAAGGAAAGAGAAAAAAGGGATCCTTCATCTTCATATTTGTGGGAAAGTGCATCCGTAACCACATTTTCTTTTCCTTTCTTGTAAATGATCTCATAATTATAGCCAAATAGATTAGTTACCCATTTTTTGTTGCTCCGGGGAGGAAATGCATTGTTCTAAAAAATACTTGAGGCTTTGATGGTCTATCTTAATTTGGAAGTGTTGCCCCAATAGATAAGGGCACCACAAATCAACAACATGCATAATAACCAACATTTCGTTTTCATAGATAGATTAGCCCAAATTACTTTCAGATAGTTGCTTACTGGTAAAGGCCAAAGGCCGACCTTCTTGCATAAGGACAACACCAATTCCTTTCCCTGAAGCATCACATTCCAAGACAAAGGTCTTTGTGAAATCAGGAAGGTCCAGGACTGGAGTGGTGCACATGGCCATCTTCAAGGTTTGAAAATCTTGAGCAGCAGCTGGAGTCCAAGTGAAAGAGTTCATTTTTAGGAGAGCACTGAGAGGTGCTACAATCTTTCCGTAATTCTCAACCTGTTAAGCCCAGAAATCCACGCAAGATTTTGAGAGTCTTTGGGTGAGGCCAGTCTTGCATAGCTTCAATCTTTTTAGGATCCACCCTGATGTTGTCCTTGCCAACCAAATGACCCAATTAATCTACTTCTGAGGCACCAAAAGCACACTTAGACTGTTTCAGGAAAAGTTGGTGCTGAGAGAGTAGATGGAGAACTCAATCCACATGACGAAGATGTTCAGTCCAAGTCTTTCTATAGATGAGAATATCATCAAATAAAACTAATAAAAGGATGGAAGAAAAGGACAAAAGACCTAATTCATGAGGCTTTGGAAGGTGGAGGGGGCATTACACAAGCCAAAGGGCATGACCAAAAACTCATAGTGGCCCTCATGAGTTCTAAAGACAGTCTTGGGAATGTCTTCCTCTTTCATATGTATCTGGTGGTAGCCCAAACAAATATCAAGTTTAGTAAAGAATTGGGCACCACTCAGTTCATCCAAAAGGTCATCAATGACAGGAATGGAAGATTTGTCTTTAATGGTAAGTTTGTTGAAGGCACGGAAGTCAAGACACATTCACCAAGAACCTTCTTTCTTCAATACCATGACCACAGGAGAAGAGTAGGGGCTCATACTAGGGCAAATAATGCTTGTATTAAGGAGTTCCAGACCATTTTCTCAATTTCATTTTTTTGGGAAAAGGGGTGACGATACGAACGGATATTGGGAGGAAGGCTTTTGGGTACAAGGGGAATGGAATGATCATGAACACCATGTGAAGGAGGGAGACCCTAGGGAGTGGAAAAGACTACTTGATGTTTAGAGAGGATGGCTTGGAGGTCTTGTGGCACTGAGGGTGTTTATGTTTCTTGGATGGCATGGAGTTGAGCAATAACACCAGAATGACCCTTTTTTAGCATCTTTTCCATGAGATAGGAACTAATGATCTCAGGTGAACCGACGGTGATACCTTGGAACTTATATTGGTGGCCCTCCTGGTCAAATTGCATGGTTAATTCCTTAAAATCCATGAGAATGGGACCCAAAGTCCTTAGCCAGTCTTCACCCAACACAATGTCACACTCGCCCATGTCTATAGAAAACATATGAGATTTCAGGTGGTAGTCACCAATTTGGAGACACACATTTTCACAACGCCCTCCACATTTCATGGAGCCACCATTAACAATCATGATTTGGAAATTATTGATGGCATGGATGTAGCAATGATTTTCTTGGGCAATGCAGCGATGAATAAAATTATGGGTGCTTCCACTATCAACCAGAATCATGACCTTCCGATGCTTGATGTAACTAATTAGCTTGAGGGTTTGGGGAGTGGATAAGCCGGTGAGAGAATTGAGGGAAATGACCCATTCTACTTCGGGAGGGTCTGAGGGAGGTGTTATGTCATGGGTTTCAGGTGACTTAGACACAAGGGGAGTTTCAATATCCTCTTCTGAAATATCCTCAGAGATGGCCATAAACAACTTTTGTTCCTTACACTTGTGGCCCGAGAAATATTTGTCATCACAATTATAGCAAAGGACTTTGAGTTGGTGTTCAACCATTTCAGCCTTGGTCAATTTTTGGATCTTTAGTGGAGCAGATGGAGTAGTGGGATTTACTAGTTTAGGGCGAGGGATAAAGGAGGGTTTCCAGTTTTGAGAAGATACAACTTGTTCTTCTTCTTTAGCTCTTTCAGTAGCCTCCACACAACTCTGAGGCTAAGCCATGAGGACATGGGCCCAAATCTCATCCTTGAGGCCAATGATAAAACATTCTTGGAAAAAGGCATTAGACATGCCCTCTATCTGAAAATCCAAGCGCTCAAAGGCAAATATAAAGTCTTCCACTCTTCCTGATTGTTTCAACTTTTTTAAGCGACCCAAATGGTTGGTGTCAGTGTCAAAGCATTCATAAAGCTATGCCACAAAGTGTGTCCAAGAAATATACCCTTGACGAGAAGTTTTTCTCCATTGCCACCATTGCCAACGTTCTTGATCTAGATGGAGAACACCATACTGGATTTTGGCCAAGTCATCTGTAATGCCGTATAAAGAGAAATAATGTTCCAATTGGGTTACCCAATTAGTGGGGTCCGAGCCATCAAATTTGGTCACATCCACCCATGGAAGGCATAGGTCACGTTGAAAGTGATGGTTCTGAAAGTTATGGGAATGAGAGGAATGGTCACCTTCAGTATGTGGAGGTGAGGAAGAGGAAGGGTTATCTGTAGGGATATGCAGTTTGGTGCAGAGTGCTGAAAATATAGATTCAAGCTGGGTGGTGAGGTCTTGTTTGATTTCCTCCATTGAGGACTGCATGGTTGTATTGATGGCGGTAACATTGGCAATAATTTGTTTCACTTCTTGTTGGGTCTCAATGAGACTAGATTGCAAGGTGTTGAAGCGAGCTTCCAAGTCTTGGCTACGAGTATGGGCCATGAGGATGGGGGAGCTGAAAATGGGCGGGTGGGGTCAAAAATTTTGCCGAAAAATGATATGGATGAATGTAATAAGGGTGAAGAGATGAATCCAATGGAATAGGTCTCAAATAATGGTGAAAATATTTCCAGACACCTGTGGAGTTATACTCCGATCTGAAGAATACTGTAGAGAGGAAATGCCCAAATGCTTAACCATAAATAAATGTGTATTTACTTGGAAACCTAAACACAGTTGCACGACAAAAGATCTTGTCTGTTTTAATTTGTTTATGTTTATGTCCCCAAGGGTTAGGTATTCAAGGGTTCTACATACAAGGGTTTTCCCTATGCTATAGCTCTCTGATATACGTGCAGGGTACAACAGTAGTACTCGGCCCAATATCTCAGGGCACTAACTAAGGAGGATAGACCATACCCTTAGCCATACTACCCAACTACATAGGTACTAGAGAGTATCTTTCTGAGTGTTGTTTTCAGTGGCACTATAGCAGTTAGGTGGTCGATCAGTTTATCTAAAGAGGGCTTCAGGAAATCTAGGTCTATCTGTACATAGGTGTTGTTTGATGTGCTACCACTCGAAAGGTTACGAACAGGGGTGACAAGGGTGGCCAACAGATGTGTACTTAAGAACCACTTGTATTTCCTGCGTGTATGAATCCCTCAACAACAGGTTTATGTGTGTAATGACAGATCTATGTGGCTTAAAGATGTCAAAATACGTCTCTACCCTGAAAAAAAATTACCCACAATTTATGCCAAGGAAAGTGCTTTGATATCACTTGTAATATACCAGATATAAAAAGTATGCAGAACATAAATAAAATGATAGAAATGGCAGAATAACAACAATATAACCAAAATAATCACCACAATAACACTGAAATGATATAAGAATAACAACAGAAATAACACTTTGATTCTGAGAGAAATGTTTATGGACCTCTTCGAGGGGGCAACCTCCAGTCGAGCAGAGCTCTATTACAATAATCTAGCTAGGGCTCTCATACCCTCAACTCCTATTTATAATAAATATGTCTATCAAAAAAAGAATCTAGAGGAAGATCCTTCTAGAAGAAGAAGCTTCTATTAGGTCTTCTTACATTCGACTTATTCTATTTTATTGCAAGGCCTTATTAATATTGACCTTATTACATCCGAATATATTGTTCTACCTATGTGCAGGTTAGGACCCTAACAGGTTCTATGACATACCTCAACCCTTACAACCACCCATCACCTACCTATGGTGCAAATTAGTATCCTCAACCATATGAAGGGATGCCTTATTACCCTCCTTCCACTCTCTAATATTCGTATCATTTCATTCCCCGTCGGTCGTTGGGAGGACCCCCACTAGTACCCCAGATACATCCGGTCTCTCAATACAGTACGGGTCCAACCCTAACCCCCATATATAACCCCAACAGTAGTGGAAGTAATTCAACTTCCTATACACCATATGGATCATCTCCACAAAAAATCCATATTTTTCATTTCATGGTCCTCCCTAGTCGAGTTCTCCTCCACCAGGACAACCACGTGATGGTGTTAACTTTGTCAAAACCTCTCCCATCCAAGAGGTTCATGATTTTGAATAGTTGAATACAAAAAATACAGATCACTAACCGAATAATGCCAAGAATAAAGGAAAAAATCAAAACAATAACAACCCGGTACCAAGAGGAAATAACCCCCAACAAAATCGTCCTGATGGGGCAACCAGAATCAAGGCAACCAGAACCCCCAAGGGGGAAATAATAACCATAAACCATGACAAGGGAAGAACAATAATCTCAGAACTAATTTCCCTTGCGCTTTATGTGGTGAGTATGGACATTATACTCACCACTGCCCCTAAATTGTCGATTACAAATGGATGAAAGAATCCATGAACACACAATTCCCTCCTGCACCACCTGCCCCTCAGCAAGCCCTGTTATCTTGTTCGAACGTATCTATATGTATGCTATGAAGGTGGTTGCCTCTTCTATATTTCGTACGATGATTTTCCCCCATACCGAGAAAATCATCACCATTAACCAACTTACACATTAAGATCCTAATCATTCTGCCAACATTGATAACATCCTCCTTCTTGTTCGCACTAGCTCAGACGTTTTTTTCATTCATCAACATCAGCCCTGAAATATTCAAGGAACCATCCTTTTTAGGAACTTATCATGGAGCACCACCTCTCCTAAACTCATCCATTTCAACACAAGTGTGCATAGTTTCCTCTAATGGAATTGATATTAGAGACAATACTCCTCTCATTGAGTCCTCTCCCCCCATCGAAGCTCCATCTCTCAGAGAACTACTACCTCCATAGTTTCCTGAAAACACCACCACACCACTAGTCTCATATTTTCCCCTCCTCTAAGGGAAAATCCTGGTTTGGGAAACAGTCCCCCAAGCCATTACCCAAATCCCCTTTTTCTACCCCCCACCTAGTGTCCAAGCATTCCAGGTCGCTACTACCCTCACCATTCCCAACATGGTTCTTGCCGTCCCTGTATGGTATCTCCATATACCACCTCCATGGTTCCTACACCATCTCTCCCTCCTCAGATAGAGGGATTATTGATGCATATCCTAGTGCAGGTGCTAACCACACCACCCCCACCCACAACTAGTGGAAACATCGCCACTACCAGGGGAAGACGAAGGAAGAACGAGCACACAACTCCACCCCTTCCCCAATCCCAACTTCCTTGCGCACTATGTGAAAGAGAAGGACACCCCGCTAAAATATGTCCCACTCCTCTTGAATTAAACAATCTTATCCAGATCCCTAAAGCCACCCCATTGCTTGCCACTCCACCAAGTACATTTGTTGCTACTGTGGATTCCTCAACCACACACAAGAAAGGGTTACAGACCAATTTATCTTGTGCCATATGTTCAGAATATGGCCATTACACTCATCATTTCCTATCTCTACCTCAATTTATCCAAACACTAGCCACCGTCTGCCACACATCTCTTCCTAAGCCCTCTCAGGCACTCCCTACTTATGCTCACATTACCAACATTCGTTATATTTCTTCGTTAGTCCCAGAACGAATGAGATTTCCTTGTTCTCTCTGTGACTCACTTACTCATTTCACATACTAGTGTCCTTTGATTTTTGAATACCAATATCATCACTCAACCCCTATCCAACCTCATCCAATCATCCCACCAATTGTGATGCAGCATAACACCTTGTACGACCCTCTGTATAGTCCCTAGCTACCCTCCCTCAAATTCAAAAATTTAAGGATGATAAGGCCACTAACCTATCTCTTGCAAATTCTTGATCGATAGCCCCAAGCTCCCACAATCTTCAAATCACCTCATAGCTCTCTCACCAGATCAACAATAGTGTTGGTGAAAATGAGGTGGCATTGTGCGCCCACCATCCATATATAGGCCCTTTTTCCCAACTTCCACATTATGTTACAAGATCCTAGAACCTTCATTCTTTGATCCATTCTCAGCCACAAGATCCTGATCCAACCATCTACATATTCATAGTCCTTGGGTTATCATCTTCACTTTTCCTCATAGGAGCATTTTTCTCACGACATGCTCAGGTATGCCTGCTCACTTTCAGTTTTCATCAAATAGTTGTTATATGTTCTTTATCATCGAATATTTTTCATGTCAGGTATTTTCTTTTTTGTGTGCAATTCCTTGTACAGCAAGCTTACATCCCCTTCGAGTATATGTTCAACACTAACATGTAATTACTCCCTCTGTAAACAATTGCATATCCTAGTCACACCCTATGCCATTTTTCTTTAGGGTCCCTACATCCATATCTGCAGTACCTTCACCTTTGCTACATTTTGGTATTGTCAACCGGTAGCACTCTTCCCCACATGAGTTGTCCCATTCATAGTCCCCCTTGACAACTTGACACTCATTATGTTCTTCACCCCCTAGGATTGGGAGTCTTGATAGTTTTTGCACTTTCGAGAATGAACCTCATACATATTCTTATCATGTTTCTAACCTTCCCAATGGACTCTCAGGTCATATCATCCTACACTTGGTTATGTTGACCACACCCGCTCATTTCCATTAGCCCTCTATCTCATCCACCATCATTTTTCCCATCTACAAATTGTCCTCCATCCATTTACCCAATACATAAACCCACCTATGGGGCCCCCACCCTCCACCAGTTCTCTCTCACAAACTTGTTCTCTAACAAGACAAACCATCTTTCACTGGGGCACCCATTTCTGTATCTATATACTCAACCCAAATCATTCTTTATTTCTTTGGTAAATGTATAAATCCCTTGTTTCTAGCATATACATAGTTTTTTTAGTCGTCATCCTCGATGGTGTTCTTTTACCTGGCAAAGAAACCCATGTCGTTCTTGGTTGGGGCATCCACCCTTTTTTTCATATCAACATCGTTAACAAACCCTGAGTATCCCAAATCCATGTACCCATGATCTCTGAGTTTTACCACTTTGTTAGCCTCCAGCGTAGTTTAACCCCACGTCTAGTCGCCCCCTAGACACTATATCCATTTTTACGGTTGCTTCCAATCATCCCTCAACACCCCAACCAAGGGTAGTCTTGAGTCCCACAATGTCTTGACTTCATCCATGTTACCCATCAGTATCTGATATCACCTATTACTCAATGGATTTCCAGAATCCCTTTGCTTCTTGATGTCGTGTCTCCCTTCCTATCGACATCAAAAAAATTTCCATAAGGGCGACATTATTTTGACTCTCATTACCTTTTCAATGAGTATTCTTGGAAGACACAAAGAGAGTCATCATTTATTTCTGATTCCACTGACCCCCACAACATTTGACTTCAACAAAATCTCATGTTAAGGTGGGTCTTACTATGTGACTGTTGTATTTTTTCATACCAGTTGAATACCTCTGAAATTTGATAGGCCATCAATGCCTACAAGTCATCGACACTTCTTAATGAGACACTTCTTAATGTCTTCCATTACTCAATTCAGAGCCAGTTCACCAATCAGGACCGTCATCTTCCATTATCAACCTCTTTTGAGGGCGCTGCAACTATCTACATCATCATACATCTTTATTTACAGTCCCAGATTTTTGTTTCATGCCCTTCTCATTTTTATACATATTTTATTTTTTCTCCCTAGAGAAAGGTTTGGATCCCACAATTTTCCCTCTCCCTTCAGGGTATTTCTCTTGCAGTTCCTCTCTTCACTCTTCCTTATAATGGCACTCTCAACAAAATAAACCTTGATGTATTTTGGCTATACGTATGCTCCTAACCTCACACATCAGGGGACATTTGTTATCATCGAAAAATCATCTACAACATTACACACAACGGCTGAATAAAGACATCAATTCCAACAACAATTAGTACACCTACAACATCAAAATCCATAAAAAGGCATAAATCTATATACTTGGTCCAAAAATTAAAGTACACAAATTCACCAAAGGAAGCATGTGCACTGTCCACAGAATGCGCGGGCCAACAAAATTGTAATCGTGCATTGTGCACAGAATGCACAAGAAGCGCAATTGTCTATGAGCAAAGTTGTGCACTTCTCATGAACGATGCATTTATGAATCTTGTTGGACTCTCAACAACTTCCATTCTGACCCCCAACATGATTTGACACTAAGATTTGTGTGAAATCTAGCTTGGAGGTTGGTCAAGGTCTAGGAAGTGCCCTAAAAGGCCCCTTGTTCTCACTATGAACCAATTGTGTCTTTCCATGAATGAAAATTATAAATATGTTCCATGGGTGTGCTAGAAAAATAATAACTTCAAGGTATTGTTATGTTGTAAGTGTAATACCCCAAGGAATTTCCTCGATTCCATTATGAATTGTAATTATGACTTATAGAATGGTGAGTTAAGTTTATATAAGATGATGGGGTTATGAGTTATTAGGCCAGGGAGCCTAAGTGCTGAAGGCCAAGAGCCTGATTTTGTACATGTAACTATGCACATATTAATAAAGATAAACATCTCTGCGTGTGGACCGACCATGATGAATGAGTGATGGGGGACTAAGCTTCCACAAAGCCTGGGTAAGGGATTGGGGGCTGAAAGGTTGGGTGACAGGCTAAGATTAATAACTTAATTCCTTGGGAATAATAATATAATACTATTATTCCAAAGCTGTGCAAATGTATATGTTTTATCCTAAGTTCTTTGGAAGGCCAGGTGACTTCCAAATGGGAAGAGATGAGCTTCATGGGTGACAAGGGTCAACCCAAGTGCATGTAATTTAAGCCAAGAAGTGAGACGTGTTGGGGGTTCACTTTCCACTCCATCGACTGTTGCATAGGGGTTGGGTAGGAATTCCTCCATCCATCACCTGAGTCGGAGATTCCATTCTCCATCTTCCATCTGAATGGGCGGGCGTTCTTGATCGACCTCTATTGGGTGTTTTATGCTAGATCCTTTACCTGAACTATGGGAGTCTTTATGTGGAATATCTAAACACCTCACGTAAATCTGAAACCCAAAGGCCTGTGTTGATTTCTGGAGGAGCAGGTACACCCTCTATCAAAATTGTCGAGTCTGTGTTCGACCTTTGCATGGATTGCTTATCATGCATCCCCGAAACCTAGAACCATGAGCTTTTTCTGTATGGCTGGTTGGGAAAACCGAATGTCCTATAATTGTTGATGCCTAGTTGGGTTGAAGCGTTTGTCTATCATCTGTTTGGGGAACTCGTGTTTGTTGTCATTTCAGGTGTCCATACCCATTTTTCTAGTTGACTGTTGTGGCCACGCAGTGCTAGACTGCGTGTGGCTTGTTGGCCAATGTAAGTTTGTGTTGAGCCTCGTGGTTGACTGACTGTGTTGGGAACTGAGATGAAGGAAACAGGTTGTTTGACTTGTTTATAACCTCTCTCCAGGTGAGGGAGGTGATTTTTGTTGAAGAGGTAGGTTACCAAGCCTGTGAGCGATTCTCTCTAGGTGAGAGAATGCGCAGAGGAAGTGATAACTCCTAGAAGGAGTCCAACAATAGCTATGAAGCTCTAAGACTTCATGATCTGACCTTTTGTCAAGACCTAGAGAGAAAGGTGAAGAACTGATGGACTATTCTTGTGAAGGTGTATACTCCTGGGTGGAACAAGCATGTGGGGAATGAGAATCTGTGAGCAGTGGGTGTAAGTGACTCCCGAGAGAGAATCCTTCCTTTGTGACTGTGTGTCTTCCCATTGACCTTGCCTAGCCTAGGATTCCCTTCCTGATGGAGCTTAGTCCCAGCTCGGGGGTGACCTACTACTGAGAGTGATGAGCAACGTGGTCTAAGGCTAGGAGGTTCGTGGAAATTCTACACGCAGTTGGTGGAATTACCACGGTTTCAAAGATAAGTATCAGCTTATGCTTAATATTATGTTTTGCATGCCTGTGATGCTTATATGTATCATGTATTCTATTATGCATATGAATTATTGTTAATGCCACTGATTATTTATGTTAGCAATAATCTTGTGCTTACTCTGAGTTAAATGTGTTTAATTTGATTTAAATGCATGTTACTAATTAAGTGTGAGAATGATGTTGTTTCACACAGTAGAGGTTTGCCCGGCCAGTGGGATGACGAACAGGGGATGTTACAGTATGGTATCAGAGCCTAGTTTCAACGCTAAGCCTCGATGGGCCGGATAAGTGGTCTTTGGACCAAGGTTTTGAGAATAAATTGTGTCTGGAGGACTAATTTCAGACCTCAGAATGTTTCTAAGTGTCAACGGACTACTTGATCGTGTTACAAAGCTCAGGAGGTGTAGCGGTATTATAAAACTGCAGCTAGTGTGGTATATGGCCACAGGGAGAGAGAGAAATCCACACCAGAAGTGTTGGAGCCATAGGATTTGTTCGAGAGGAAAGGAGAACCCTCACGACCGTCAAATTTGGAAAACGTGCACAAGGCTTAAAATGCTTTGGAGTTGCATAGGAATGTGGAAAATGCGATACACAAAATCCTGAATTCGTCAGGGTCGTCCATCAGAAAGGACGCATGGAGAGAAATCATCCTTCCGCTAACTCGTAACTTGAAATGGTCAAAGGGTGAGTTCATGAGAATTCACGAAACGTGAATTCATGATTGGATCACAACTGTCGATCTAAGAGAGTCTAGACCGTTAATTTTCCAAGAAGAAATTGACATTTTGGGAGATGGTAGTTGGAGAGGGAAGCGAGTACGAGAACCTATGGGACCAAAACCTGAAACCCCAAAAGTTCCAAAATGATCTACACCATAGATTGGGAGTATAAGGCTTGACCGTTAGATCAAGCAAAAGGTAAGTCGCGATTACACGATTTCGGTTATCGGGGAAAAACAGAGTGAGCTTAGGCACGAAACCCTGAAACCTCGAAACCCCAAAATGCTGAAAGGATATACACCATATATCTGAGAGAAGTCCAACCATTGGATTTCACTTGGAATGGACGTGGACACAGGGGTGTGTACCATGTGCCAGCAGGTCAAAAATAAAAGTGAGCATGGTGGGACCTGATGACGTCGTTGAAGGTGATGTGGACCCTCCTGAATGTGCCACGTGCCACCATGGTTTTGGGCGACAACTATGCTATGTGGGCCCAGAGGGTAAAGTAAATCAAATTTCAAAATTTAGGGATTGAAGCGACAAGAAATTTGGAATCACTGCATCATGGACTCCCGGTTACCAAAAACCCGAAGTTCCGAAGTCTTGAAGTCTTCGAAGATGGAAGAACCGACCCGAAACCCAAAGTCCCGAAATCTTCGAAGGTCGAAAGCCCAAGTAGCACCTAGTAGTCTAGCACTTGGTCACTACCCTTGGTCACGTGGGTAGGGACTAAGAAAGAGGGAGCTATCACCAAAAGCACAGAGCCGAGCAAAGCTCGAAAAATTTGTGAAATCGAAACATTTTCTTAAATTGGATTGTTTATGAATGATGAAGGAATTGTTAAGAAATGAAGGCCTGAAAAATTCTAGTCATTTGCGCATTGTATTGCAGAAGGTTGACGAGTGCCAAAACCGATTAGAATTTCCACGGAGTGCAAAGAAATGAAAGAGACATAGAATGCTTCCAGTTCAGAAAATGAACCTCAGAAGAGATAGCATAGAAATTTTTGTATGTAGAGTGTGCATATCAAGCACAAGGAGTGCTTATAGAGGAAACTTGTTTTAAGTTTGAAAGACTCTAGGAGACGAGCATAGAGGGTGCCAGGAGGGCACCAGAAAGTATTTTGGAAAACACAAAAGGGTCGAGTTCCTTTGAGACTGAGTAAGTTAAAAGCTCAGGGAGAAATATTGTAAGTTCACATGCAGAGCGCAAGTGTGCGGCAAGGTGAAGTTAAAAATTTCATTAACCAAAGCTCGGGAGGGAAAACACCGTCGAAGCCTTCAAAATATTCGAAATCCTTCAAGTTAGGGAGGAAGTCAAGTCCATAAGAATTGAAACCAAGATATTTGGAAAGAAGACATTGAGAACCTGAATGAACGGTAGGAATCCTTGGAGGGAGGAGCGTCGATAGTCATGCGTCATTAGATCAAAAGAAACTATGAGGAGGATAATGCTAAGAGTCATTCAACACTCGAAATCTCAGGGGAGGTATTGAACTGTCGATCTCAAGAAAGATCAAACCGTTGATTCCTTTCATTGGGAAATCGAAAAATTGAAAGTTGGGAGAACAGAGGAAGTTGTTCTCGAAAATCCCAAAACACAAACTTCTGATTCATGAGGAGAGATCTAGACGATTGAATCACGACGAGTGTCAGTCGTTGATCTGACACACTTAAATTTAATGAAGATGGAAGTTGAAAATGGGAAGAGAACTATTTTCTAATTTCATGAACCGTGAAGTCCTGATCCATAAGAAAGGATCCACACCGTTGGATTATGAGGAGCTTTGAGTCGTTGGATCTTACTCACATGGATTTCAGAAAACTAGAGATCGGAACAAAAGAGGGGAAACTATTTTTCGAAACCCCAAAATGCGAATTGTCATTTCGCAAGGAATTGATCTAGACTGTCGAACCTGAAAAGATGTGGACCTTTGATCTAAGGAAAATGGGGTTCGAGATTTCGGACCTCAGGAGAAAGGAGGAGAGCTAATCCTTGAAGTTCATGAAGGGTAAAGTCCAATAGCGCTCGGAAGTTGGGGCCCCAGGTCATAGCTAGAAGGTCATGCCAGTGGAAGTTAAGGGAAGAGATAGCATGTGCTAGACTCTTGTTTTGGATTTTGAGGATAGAGAAAGTCAAGGGTGACTCATATCAAAACACCCAGTACACAAAATCCCAAAACACCTTTTGGATAGGCGCGTGGTTATAGTCGGTGGCAATGTAGAAGAAACTTGTGCCACCGCTAGTTCTTGCGGGTGAGTTTTCATGCAAGGCCTGTGGATTTGTTCCGTGGAGGTTCTAATAGGGACCCGAAGAGATACTCCAGCTCCGAGAGTTGAAGATCCATTGATTGGGAGGTCAACAGACCCCACTGAGGTGGGGGCACCACGTCGAAAGTGCTCAAGGAAGGAATAATCATGCACAATTATTACAGTGGAGAGCACAAGAAGATTCAAGAATCTAGGAAGAATTGAATACTTCTGGGATTAGCAAAAAAAAGTTTTATAGGGAGAAAGAAGTTGCTGCAAATTGTGGCAGCAAGTATGTTATGGCTTGTTGGGTCAGCCAAAGGAAAGAATGCTTGCATGTTGCAAGTGTTGTTGGTGATGTTGTTGCATGATGAAGGAAGCAAGAGAGAGCTGAAGTGCTAGTTATAAGTTTGATAAAAGAAGCATGAAAGCTTCTATTGCTATCAGATATTCAGGTAGTATAATTTTTATTTATTTTTATTTAATGGTAGTCATGCAGGAATGAGTTTTAATCACTCTTTTTGCATAATTGTTGAAAGGAAATTTTGGTAAGAATTTCCTCAGCTAGAGTTATTTTATAAAATCACATGATTATATTATTGAATGCATACCACTGGATGTGGTAAAGGTTGTAGGCTTGTATTAATTCAAATCTTTTTAGCTTCTGAATGCACACATTGACATAGTAGAATGTCATGTTAATTTGGTTATGGGGTAATAAACAAAGAATTAAAGATAAAAACTGGTTATAAGAATAAATGTGAGTAAGCTAGTCATGTATGAGACCAGGACTTGGTTGGATATGGCAAGCTATGGATATGGAAAGGTTATGAGCCACAAAGGTACTAAAAGCTTCCTACTTTTAAATAAAACTTGGGCTGCAACCTTTTTGCTAACACTAATGAACACCACAAAATTATATTCTTGGTGTAGTGTTCGGGTCGAAAAGGAAGGCATTCAATTAATTGGGAAGCAAATAGGAAGTTTGTGGAGAATGTGGCAACACATTGGCCATAATTCCAACTCATGGATGGTGAGATACATGACTGAGATAGAGAGCATTATGTAATTCAATGCAAGGTGCACTGAATAAGAATGCATTGAGAATTGCACTCATGCATAATAAGTGATAGAATTGTATACTAAATGCAATGGTTGAATATGTTGTGTAAGTACATGCATATATATTATTGCATGGAAATAATTATACTAATAGATGAAATATTGCTAACTCATGAAGCTGAGAACATCTCAGGAAATGTTAAACATTGCAATAGGAAAGTTACAAGCCAGGTAGTCACAGGAATAGAGACTACATAAAATTTTGTGTTCAAAAAATTGAAATAATAAGCTTACTGTTGTTAATTATGAACATGCATATGCATAGAATGATGAGTCATTCTATTTGGTCAAGTTGTTTGGTAATTGTGATTGAAATGCTAGGTGTAGGCAATTCTAAGATCATTGCACAAGATGTTGTACATGTTGAATTATGATGTATAGAAAATACTGACAATTTGTTGGCAGTATGCAAGATGAAGTCTTGCAGGAAAATGGTATGCAGTTAGGTTCCTATGGAAAAATCCCAAGGATGGATGCATTCATAATATGGAAAAAACCAAGATGAATAATGAAATAGAATGTCATGTTTTGGGGATAAAATTTGAATTTCCTTTCGAACTAATTGGAAGTTCCTAAATGAAATATTTTATGTTCTCTCATGATAACTGCATGTGGGTGATGCAGATGAGATGATGTTGATAAAAGTTAAAACGTTGACTACAAAGAGTAGCTCGGGAAGATGTTGATTGGAAACCTTGGAGGGAAGTTGGAACTCCCCAAGCCACGGTGCTCTAAGAATTCCGGTATGGCCTGTTGCTGAAGCCCAAGGAAAGGGAGGTGTAGCACCAATGGACTATGATTTTGAAGGTGTATACTCCCGGGTGAGACATGCATGTTGGGAATGAGAGACCATTGGTTGGAGTGTTGCATAGGTTTGAATGGTTGGAGTGCTGCTGAGGTCTGGTACCTTGGCCTAGACCATGTGGATAAGGATTGTGGACCATGGCTATCTTGGGAAGCCATTGCCCCAATGGAGTCATAGCCCTGCTCAGGGGTGGAAGGTCTTCTCAATCAAAAGATAAGCACAATTCTCTATTTATTGTATGTTGTGTATGCTGTATACAATTATATTATTATTAAAATTTTCTGTATATACATATATACATTGCATATATTCTTGCATTACCACATCCATGAATGTACATAATGTGTCTCATATTTCATTACTTAAGAAATATATATACCTGATGCTAATCATGTAATCGATTGGAATGTAATTCAGGTGGAGCAACAAGGTGTTTTGCAAGTGCATCCTGTGTGCATATTTGACAGGAAAATAAAATAGCTCTGGAATCAAGCTCTTGAGCTTGTAAAGGTCCAGTGGACCTGGTACGGTCCTGAGGACATGACATGGGAGCATGAGGACACTAGGCAGGCATAATACTCGCATATTTTTGAAGATTTTGGAAATCTTGTTGATGTTGTGTGAAAGTTGCACCAAGGACAGTGCAAAAATAAGGGGATGGGATTGTAATACCCCAAGGACTTGCCTCGATTCCATTATGAATTGTAATGATGACTTATAGGCTGGTGAGCTAAGTTTATATAAGATGATGGTGTTAGGAGTTATTAGGCTAGGGAGCCTAAGTGTTGAAGGCCAAGAGCCTGATTTTGTACATGTAACTATGCACATATTAATAAAGATAAACATCTCTGTGTGTGGACCGACCACAATGAATGAGTGATGGGGGATTAAGCTTCCACAAAGCCCGGGTAAGGGATTGGGGGCTGAAAGGTTGGGTGAAGGGCTAAGATTAAGAACTTAAGTCCTTGGGAATAATAATATAATATTATTATTCCAAAGTTGTGCAAATGTATATGTTTTATCCTAAGTTCTTTGGAAGGCTAGTTGACTTCCAAATGGGAAGGGATGAGCTTCATGGGTGACAAGTTCGAACCCAAGCAAATGCAATTTAACCTAGGAAGTG
This sequence comes from Picea glauca, assembly GCA_000966675.3. Taxonomy (NCBI): domain Eukaryota; kingdom Viridiplantae; phylum Streptophyta; class Pinopsida; order Pinales; family Pinaceae; genus Picea; species Picea glauca. Next base: position 110,395 of record JZKD02S2011480.1, read on the forward strand.
AGACGTGTTGGGGGTTCACTTTCCATTCCGTCGACTATTGCATCGGGGTTGGGTGGGCATTCCTCCATCCATCACTTGAGTCGGAGAGTCCATTCTCCATCTTCCATCTGAATGGGCGGGTGTTCTCGATCGACCTTTGTTGGGTGTTTTATGTTGGATCCTTTACCTAAACCATGGGATTCTCTGCATGGAATCTCTGTACACCTCATGAAACTCTGAAACCCAAAGGCCTATGTTGATTTCTAGAGGAGACAATACACCCTTTTTCAAAACCATCGAGTCTGTGTTTGACCTCTGCGTGGATTGCTTATCATGCATCCCTGAAACCCAGAACCATGAGCTTGTTCTGTATGGTTGGTTGGGAAAAATGAATGTCCCATAATTGTTGATGCCTGGTTGGGTTGAAGAATCTATTTGTCATCTGTTTGGGAAACCCATGTTTGTTGTCATTTCGGGTGTCCATACCCATTTTCCCAGTTGACTGTTGTGGCCACACAGTGCTGGACTGCGTGTGGCTTGTTGGCTAATGTAATTTCATGCTGAGCCTCGTGGTTGCTCGGCTGTGTTGGGAACTGAGATGAAGGAAACATGTTGTATGACCTGTGTGTAACCTCTCTCTAGGTGAGGGAGGTGATTTTTGTTGAAGAGGTAGGTTACCAAGCATGTGAGCGACTCTCTCGAGGTGAGAGAGTGTGTGGAGGAAGTGAGAACTCCTGGAAGGAGTCCAACACCAGATATAGAGCTCTAAGACTTCCTGATCCAGCCTGTTGCCGAGACCCAGAGAGGGAGGTGAAGCACTGATGGACTGTGATTGTGAAGGTGTATACTCCTAGGCGGAACAGGCATGTGGGGAATGAGAGTCTGTGAGCAATGGGCATAAGTGACTCCTGGGAGAGAATCCTTCCTTTGTGACTGTGTGTATTCCCATTGACCTTGACTAGCCTAGGATTCCCTGCCCGATGGAGCTTAGTCCCAGCTCGGGGGTGACCTACTGTTGAGAGTGATGAGCAGCGCAGTCTAAGGCTGGGAGGTTCGTGGAAGGTCTACATGCAGTTGGTGGAATTACCATGGGTTCAAAGATAAGTATCAGCTTATGCTTAATATTATTGTTGTAGGAAAATATCCCTACGGACACGTAGATTGCCTCAAAGAGATAGACCCTACTCTAAGACATAAAGTGCTTAACGTGGACACTGACTTCCTTTCAAATCTATACAAACTAGCACATGAGAAGGAAGGAGAACAACAATACCTTTTTATCGATGTTTGTCTCTGCACACTCCAAATCGAGCTCCGAACTCTCGCTCCTTGCTGATTCCTCTAGACAAACAAAGTACGACCACTTCCTACTCTATTTATGTTAGCTTGAAAACAGATCTATCTATCAATGATAGGTTCATGTGATATTAGACACAAAATAGAAAGAAACAGGCCAAGCATGTCATATTGATGAAAATAACGACAGCAGTACTTACAATCGTAGTTGCGAATGTGATAGCTTCGTCAAGTCCCCTTTATCTAACCCTTGCTCAAAAGATCCACAATCTGGATGATAGTAGCTTCACTAATCACTTCTCCTTTGACTGACTATGTTTTCCCTATGAGATCATAGGTTTCATGCTAGCAATCCTCTCCCCTTTTCACCATCATAGAGCTTGCTTATATAGTTTAAGAGGAGCTTAACCTCTTGAGTTATCTTTAGAACAAGTTGAGGAAATTCCTCCTTAGATCAGGGATCCCTTGATGGAACCAAGAATTCGAATGCAACTGCCTTCTAAAATTGAAAGATCCTCCCCTTATTCTCCTCAACGGGCCAACTACTACCTCAGATTAGGTAGCGCTCCCTCAAAAGGGGCATCAGAGCGCTGTAGCACTCCCTGGGAATCTTGAGGGGAGCGCTAGCGCTCCAAAGGTGGATAACACTCCTTCAGAGGGGCAGAAGAGCGTTATAACGCTCCCTGAGGCCTTATAGGGGAGCTCCAGCGCTCCTAAGGCTAATGTAGGGGAGTTCTCACCCTCAGAACCTTTGTTTAAGAGCCCTTCTCAGGTGATAAGAGTTCTTTGACTTTAGTTAACCAGTTCCCCTTCCCCAAATCAAGTGTATGAGATGTTTTAAGTGCCTCCTTAGTGTCGTCATTATGGCAGTATGCTCGAAAAATGTTTGCGACACTTGCGAAATTTGTAAGGAATATGCGACACTTACGACAATTGAGGGGAACATGCGACACTTATCAAGTTGAGTAATTTTGACGTGCAACAGATTGCCCCCCAAAGTATGAAGTTAGAAGATGCGAACTAATAACTGAAATGATTTGTAGATGTTCAAGCAAGGGTATAGACTCGGAGAACCTGACGGAAGCTGCACACAAACATCCAACAAATATCATGACATGTTTCAAAACCCAAGGCAGGCATACCTATGCTTGGGTGATCAAGACTTGCAAGATATGGCCACCAAAAAATACATTGCGGATCCATAATTGTATTGATAAAAGGGTATAGCCACTAAAAATACACTGTGGATCTATACTCTGATGACCTATATTGATCGTAGCCACGAAGAATACACAGTGGATCTACGAGATGACAAGACATAGCCATGACCAATAAAAAGTGGATCTATGTATCAGTATATGTGTCATTGTTCAAAATAAACTCCATCGCAGCCTGGGTGAAGCATATATCAAAGTGATCACTCAACCCAGGGTCTTCTTACTGATCCCAATGTAGTATGAATTTAACCATGTGAATAGATGTCTTGACGTCGAACATGGCTGAAACCACTTGATTACTAGTCAATGGTGTAAACCGTTAACAAGTGTGAGGGAAATCACCATTAATGTCAATGATTCCCAAGGTACTCTAGTACATTCCAGCGAATGTAAATAGATGAGCTGAGGTTGAACATCTATGGAATCATCTGATCAGAGGTAAATGATGTAAACCTACTGTCGGATGTGAGGAGGCCTGGCATTGAGGCATGCAGGTCCCAAAGTACTAACTGGTTTCTAAGTCTGATTGCCAGATAATGTGTTGAAGTCGACAGGAATAGACACTGTTCATTTACGTTTCTGTGGTGATAATTATGTTTAGCATTTGTTGGAAGATCCACAGTGTTGATGACAAGATGTCATCAACACTGTGGATCTTCCGACAAATGTTGAACAGGAATAGACTCGTCGAGGGAGGGCCTTGATGTATCCCCCATCAATGACATGAAACAAACGTATAGATGTAATTGGTAGATCAAATGGACATGGATTGACATGGGTTTTGAGGCAAGATATTTGGGATGGCTGACTCTCGAGGTGGATACTTCCCTTGAACACTGAGGCACGACAGCGAAACATGACATGGACCAAAACTATGCAGTGGATACTATGACTTGCGTTGGGTGACCCAAAGGAGTGAAAAGAACTCAAGGGATTGGCTCAGTGTAGAGGTTCAGTAGATTATGATGTATGCAGATGACAAAGTGTTGTGTTCAAGTGAGACTCTAAGAATTGTTGGACAATGTTCTCAAGAGACTACTCAACTTGCTCCTTTCAATTTTTTCCCCCATCCAGATAGATGAGTACCTCTTTTTGATTTAATGATCTCGAGGAGGATAACACATGCTCGATATAAATCACCTTCGTTAAGTTCCTCTTCCTTTGTTTAACGAACCGGAAGAAGTAAGGGATCGGTCCCATATGGGCCTATCGATGTGTGTTTTAACGAGTCCAAAGACAGAAAACTCGGAGGTTTTTTAGGATTATAGAGTTTGGAAAAAACACTCAAAAGATAACTCTCTCAGTTCCTTTTTCGTACAGTAGTCTAACGAGACTGAAAAAGGGGTAAACTATCACTCGAAAGACGCCCTTTCTGACCTTTTAACGAGTGTGAAAGGAAGCAAGGTCACTCGACAATCTTTTCATATTTAGAGAGTCTGAAAAGGGTTTAAAGGAGACTCCAGGGGGGTTCCTTTTTCGTGTGTTGGTGTATCCGTATGGGTCCGAAAAAGAGATAAAAGTTTACCCAGTTACATTCTCATATTATTGAGCTCAAGAACGAACTAAGACTATGCTCATAAGTGCGACAAGGTGAATAATCCATCAGGACTGCCAGGAAACCTGCGATGCCAAAACTACAAACCAGGGCTTAGTGAAGCCAGCATATTGTTAGAGAAACCCATAAATGACCATGCCTTATGAAAAATGAAAATTTATAAATAAAAATACATTGAAAATTTCATTTACCATTTCATTTTGCACAAGGATTTTGGAGTAGTGAAGATTCTCATTTTGAGGTGGATCTTGCTTTGTTCACTGTCGGAGCTACGGTTCACCGTTTCACTTGTCGTTTGGACTAGGTAGATGTCCATGTCTTCTTATTTCAATTACATGGTTTAGTATTCATTTTCATAGCATCATTTATTTTAAAATATGAATTCCTAATTTGCCCCAAACAGAACCAAATCGGCCTCTTTGAAAATCAATGGAAAAATGGGATTCTTTTTGCAAAAACATTCTAGAAAAGGATGGCTAAGATGCCAATGCCTCAATAGTCAATTAGATAGGTCATTTTTTGGCAAGGAATACATGATAAAACCCTCATGCGTGCCCACGCAACCATAAATAAACCATTTGCATTTGAAAACGTTTCATTGTTATATGATGGATGTTAAATGGTTAAGAGAGGGCATGGTGGTTATAAAAGAGTGTGTGGTCACTTTTAAATGATGTGGGCATCTTATTTCATGTTTTAAATTGCTTTTGAAAATTTTCGAAATTGTCAAAACGTGGAAATAATGAATTTCTTTATTTTTTGTTTTGTAGGTAACTTCGGCGACCATGATCGAGTGGAAAGAAAGAGAACATGAGATGGATGAATTAGCTTCCTTGCGGAGACCCCACACATGGGCCATGTTGCGAGCTTGTGGCTTGCTCAAATTCTTCAAGTTGCCAAAAATGAAGAAAGAGATTTTGTTGCTCGAGCATATGATCGGCCTATGGGATGTTGCAGAGAAAGGATTCTGGATTGGCACACAACTTTTAACCATTGAGTTACAAGACGTGTATTTTTTGACTAGCCTCTCAAAAAGAGGGGTCCCCATATATTTCTCCAAGCAGAGGGTGCTACCTGAACAAGTGGATGTGTATCTGGCATGCCACTGTATCCCAGGAGCAAGGCTGGTAGGGGGTAGAATCCCTATCAAGGACATTCGAGAGCTACCCCTCCGGTCTATATTGTTTTCCATCACGAGCGTGACGGGTAGCACTAGCGTGCATCTGGCATCAAGATCGCAGGTGGCTTACGATGTTCAGTGTTTGGAACCAACACTGTTCAACTGGAGTGCAGGGTTCCTTTGAAATGTCAAGGAATAGATTTCACAGTGCAGGAGAGGACAGAAGCAGTTTGGTTACGGCTCATTTTTGGTCTCATTTTTCCTAGAGCGCATCCCCCAGATGCAACCTCAGGTAGCACTGGCTGTGTGACCAGTGGATGAACCGAGGATGGAGAGGTGGACCAATCTATCTCTGAGGCTAGTATCAGAGTCAGAGTTCCGTTTCACTGGCGATTTCTTTGCCTGGCTGAGACGACAGTATATCTGGATAGAGGACTTCTCATATGCTGAGGTAGATTCCCGCGAGAGAATGGATTTGATTTTACCTGCGGGAGAAGACTGGGATGTGTCAGGTAAGAGACTGAGCCATACCTTGTCTAGTTTTTGTTTTTAAAGTTTTTGATGTATATATATTTTTTTGGGTATGTGGAAAATTTTTAACAGATGTATTGTCTTCAACATGCAGACAAGGGAGCAGTGCGCCTGAACGATATACCGATACCAGGACATCGTGGGGGCATCCCAGTTGCAGCGGATCCAGTAGTACCAGTGATAGGTCTCCGGGAAGTTGAAAGAAACCTCCAAGGCCTTACGATGGGCATTCCTCCTCTACGGAGGGGAGAAGTTCCTTTACATCTGCAGAGGCACACTGTGGGAGTACCAGAGAATATCAATTCTCTATTGAGGCACATAGTGTGCGCGGTGATGTGTTACTCGTAGCATAATGTAGTGCGGGGGGATTAGAGTCTCTCTGGTGGTCATATTTTTGTATGCCTTGTCAGGCGATGTTGTATGGGTGAAAAGACCCAATATTTTTCTCTTCTACATACTTTTTGATGTAATCCAAACATTTCAGCCATATATATATATATATATATATAGTTTTGAGTTTTTAAAGTACCAATGATTTGTACATGATGATGTCTGTGATGTGTTTTAATTTACATATAATGTACAGTTTTGCTTTTCTTAACTATTATATGTGGGCAAGATACCGATCCATGATATAATTTGCTAACGAATCTGAAACACTATTAAGTTCTCTTGGAATGTGTCTGTATTTGATGTAATCGAACATTTGTTCAAGGCGACGAACTTGCAAGTGGAAATGTAGTAGGATAGGACTACGGATAGCGTAGATACGGTTGATTTGATAGAACACGAGTTGGGAGTCTAAGTAAACAACGATACGAGAGATACCTAGGGAGGAGGCTTGGGTCAACAGTCTGATGACAGCATGATATTCTGCCATGTTGTTGGCGGTTGGTCCTAAGCAGATACCTCCTGAACTCACCACCTCATCAAATTGGTAAATAACCCATGCTACCGAAGCAATGTTTCAGGTATGTCGACTAGCGCCATCCGCGAACCCAAAAAAGATAGGAAAGGAAGACGTCATCTGTGCATGAAAACACAAGCACAGTCATGAGTGGCAATGGTAAAGACTCGAGCACGTGAATGAAATAGACACACCAAACTAAAATACAATAATGTACAAAGTACAGATGCTAGGTGATCTAGGCATAGTACTTTTTAAGGTAAAGCCTGTTTCGGGGCTCTCCCAAGGAAATTCCATCATGATCTACTAATTCATAGGCACCTCTATGTAGGACACGCTTCACGATGTAAGGATCGTGCCACATAGGTTCTACCTTTCCTGTCCCCAATTTATCATGAGCTTGGTCATAAACGAGGACTAAGTCTCCTTCTACAAAAGTCCGAGGATGGACGGATTTGTCGTATTAACTCTTAATCCGTTTCTGATGTGTCTCATTAGCGAGAGCAGCATCACGACGTGTTTCGTCCAACTTGGATAGATACAAGAATCGTTCTTCTTCAGCAGAAGTATGGGGCAAGAGTTCTACTTTCAATTTGAGTGATGGAATCTCACACTCGATTGGTAGGACGACTTCAATGCCATAGACCAATTGGAAAGGAGTGAATCCAGTTGAATTTTTCACAGAGGTACGATAAGCCCAGAGAGCGGAGAAAAGTTGTAAATGCCACGATGTTTTGTTTTCCCCTACCATGCGTTGGATCATGGTTTTTAGGACTTTGTTGTTGGATTCAACTTGTCCATTGGCCTATGGGTAGTAAGGGGATGAGTTTTCATGGAAAAAACCCAATTTGACATGTAACTCGCTCATCATCTGGTTCTTGAGGTGTGCACCATGATCAGTGACAATGGCATGTGGTACACCAAAACAAGTTATGATATGGTTGAAAAGAAACAGAGTTGCAGTATGACCATCGTTCAGGAAGGTAGGCATAGCCTCAGCCCATTTGGTGAAGTAGTTAATGACGACGATGATGTAACCATGCCCCCCGGTTGAGGTAGGCTTACACTGCATGAAATCAATACCCCACTTGGAAAAGGGGCCAATGACGATAATGGGGTGCAGCGCAATAGGGTGGGTGAGTTCCTTCTTGTTAAAGAGTTGGCAAGGTGGGCATTTTTTGATGGCCTCGATGCAATCTTTGAAAATCGAGGGCCAAAAGTAGCCAGCACGTAAGATTTTTTGGGCTGTGGCCATCCAGGAGAGGTGACCACCATAGGCACCAAGGTGACAATCGTTCAAAATGCATTCAACCTCCTCGTGAATCAAACATCATCGAAGGATGGTGTCGATACCGCGACGATACAAGGTGTCGCCCATGATGAGATAACGATGAGAGTGGTGACGAATGCGTCGATGCTCTTTGCGAGAAATGTTGGGCTGAAAATGTTGGGTTTGAAGGTAGAGGATAATGTCTCCGTACCAAGGATCGAAGGTGCTGATGAGGAAGAGAGATTCATCGGGGAGAGAATCTCTAGGTTCAATGTTTTCATCGGCATGAGGGAGAGCACGGATAAGCTCTGCAAACACCAGGGATTTTTTGGCTTTGGCCTTTATAAACTCGAGATCGTATTCCTGAAGAATAACGATCCATTTAGAATATTTGCCCCCAAGTACTTGATGTGTCAAGACATGGTACATGGGGTTGGAGTCTGCGATTACCATGGTGGTGCATAATAACAAGTAGTGGTGGAATCTCTGGACAGCGATGACGGCTGCCAGAGCCAGTTTCTCGACATGTGAATATCGGAGTTCGAGTCCAGATAGACTCTTTCTCAGGTAATAAATCACATGTTCTTCGTCGTTGGGGTCCTCTTGAACTAACACCATCACAATAGTGGAAGTGGAGGCGGCCAAGTAAAGGATATAGTCCTTTGTGTACTACGGAGGGTGTAACAAGGGTGCGTGGTTCAAGGCATGCTTAAGAGCATCGAATGACCATTGGGCAGTGTCATCCCAAATGAAAGGGGTGTTCTTTTGCAGTAACCACATAAATCCTTTAATGATCTCAACATAGTTGCAGATGAAATGGCGAAGCAAGTTTGCTTTGCCTTGCAAACTTTGGAGTTGGGTTAAATTGGTAGGTGGGGGTAAGGCTAGAATGGCCTTGATATTTAAGGGATCCACTCTGATCCCATATTTGGAGACAATGAAACCGAGGAGTCGACCAGATTCAACAACAAAAATGCACTTGTGCTGGTTCAAGCGAATACAGTAGAACCGACATCGAAGAAAAATCGCCCATAGGTGATCGATGTGATCGGATCGATTGGATGAATGGGTGGGTAAATCATCGAGGTAAGGTTCTGCGATATGCTTGATATCGTGGAAAGCGTACGACATGGCCTGTTGGAAAGTGGCACCAACATTTTTTAGGCCAAATGGTAACTTTCGATAAGCAAAAGTTCCCCAAGGGAAGATAAAGGTTGTCTTATGTTGATCAGCAAGTAAGATTTCAATCTGGTTATACCCAGAAAATCCATCCATGAAATGAGACATGGGAATTTTGGTTTTCGTTGTGGTTGTTTTCCGGCAGCAGGGGTTTGCGGTTGATTTTTTGGTTGTTCGTTGTTATTGTTTTTCTTTGGTTTGTTTCTTGATTTCTTCTTTCCCCCAAGTTGTTGTGAAGGGGTTGATTGGACTGCATTCACATCAGAGACCTGAGTTTGAGGGGGGGTAGAAGAGGGTGCAGTCGGGATGGGAGCAGCTATCGAAGCGGGCCGCTGAATCGTTCCAACCGACTGGGTAGTAGATTGGGTTTTGACAGAGCCAATAACTCCATCCACGTGGGAAGAAGACGATGGTTTGGATGGCTCGTTAGTGGCATGGGTAGCATTCGGTATAAACTCATACAGAGTACCGGATTGTGAATAGACTAAGTCTAAGTACTAAGCTCGGGTAATGGCTTCTTCCTCAGTGACTACACCACCCATGGCAACATCACAAGCAATCTGGGGTAACAATGATTTAGTGAACCATTCCGCTAACAATTGGTCAGGGATGACCACTTTGATTAGCCTTCGTCATCGTCTCCATTCATGAATATGATCAAAGATATGTACGGATGTTGTCTGACAAATGGAAGTTAATAGTTTAGTACCCGTGTCGTATCGAATGGGTAGTTGGAAGTGTGTGAGGAAGGACATGGCAAGAGAGTTGAAATCGTGAAAATATGTGTGTAGTAATTCAATATACCATTTTGTCACGGAACCCGTAAGCGTTCATTGGAAAAGATGCAAATGTATAGAATTGTCCATGAGGGAGTTGGATGAACACCACAAATGGAAAGTCATCACGTGGTTATTTGGGTCTTCTTCGAACTTTCCATCGAATTTTGGGATATCAGAAGGAAGTTTAGCTGGAATAGCTGGCCAAACCGGAGAATGATAAATAGGATCATTCGTTAACCGAGACAAGTCTGGAAGGTCCAGGGTAGCTAGAAAAGGTAGTTGTCGGTTAATCTGTGGGTAATGCTAGTGTGGCATGGGGACACCAGTGGGGCCAATCACCGGGTTATGTGGATAATTGTAACTAGTGGGCCCTCTTGTATGAGGTTGGTTTTGACCAAGGCACACAGGATTTGAGGTGTTTTGAGAAGCATGTGTGAGCGAAGGATAACCGGATGGGTTTTGCGGGTTATAGGTTGGGTTTGGCATTTTTCCATGAGGAGGTTGTTGCGGAGTCTGAGAATTTTTCCCTGCCAAAAACTGCGGGTTTCCTAGAAAAGGAACGTTCCATGGATTAGGTGTGGCAGACACATTTTGTCCATACGGTTGATGGTAGACTCTGAATTGAGGTTGCCTCCCAGCATGAGGGTGCCCCCCAAATGGAATTTTTCCTCCGGTGGGAGGATTTCTCCCAACTTGAGGTAGAGTTCTTGGAATTTGAGAACCAGACGTAAATGACTGACCAGTGCCATCGAGTAGATTAGGACCACCAAGACCGGTTCCTCCGGGTTGTTGGATAGGTATGGAACTTCCTGGTACAACTTGGGTAGTGGCAGTAGTGGGAGTATTTAGTGCTCTATACCTAAAAGGGAGATATGATGTAGGTCTTGGGGTTACAAGTGTGCCAATCGCAGCTTGATTAACCACCGCGTTACTGGCAGGAACAGTCGGAATGTGCGGGACCATTGTAGAATGGGTCGTCTGGAGGGGAAGAGTAGACCTTGGGCCAACATACGGTATGTTCAGACCAACGGGCGGTGTGGCTGTAAAAGTGGTGATACCAGTAAAATGGTTTAGGGGTACGGTGTAGGAGATGGGCGCATCGACACCTTCCCCAGTTCCATAAAGATCTCGCATCAGGCGTGGTGGACTTCGAACAATGTCTGTGGTCCAAAAAGGGTCATCAACTAAAGGGTTTTGATGAGACCCAGTCGGAATGTCAGAAGGATTGACGACGACAAATTCACCAGTGGAATTTAGTTGGAGGACACATCATTCATACCCCTCCGGAATGCGAAAAGCTTCCAGAGATTCTGAAACAATCCGAAAATTCTCCAAAGGAGTGGGAACTTCTTCCTGGGAAGTTGTAGTGTTTTGAACCTCGCTCTGTTGAGGAGATTCCTCTGTAGAATGAGGGGGTAAAGGGGTGTTTCCTTCCATATTTTCTGGAGGAAGTCCTTGTAGCCTCCGCAAACGGCGTGGAGGGTCGATGTTGGTGAAAAAGAGTCGGCAAAAAATATCTATGGCCAATTACTGAAAAGAAACAGCATACGCTAATAAAATCTAAGAATCTCAACCAAGCAAACATGACCTTCTCTCGATGACCGTACTAGTTGGTGATGAAATCCAACATCGCGTGATCAAGTCCAGAAGGGGCGGGTATAGGGTGGAACAGTTACAATGGCGACCTGCTTAACGGACTTACACCTTGGTGCAAGCTTCCACACAGTAATTGTGGATTTACCCTCCAAGGAGCCCGAGTGAGTTTGAAAAATGTCTGCTCCAGGTACAGTGAGACTTCCCGTCACTGTAACCTTGTGTAAGACCCTAAATATTATGGACACTAAGGCTACCAATTCGCAGTCAGCCCCTGAGCGGGAACAGTTGACAGTCCGATCCAAATGTACGGGCAGGGTATCGAGCCCAAAGTCAACTAAAAGGATTCCACGCAGTAATTATGGATTTACCTTTAAGCGATCCCCATAATATGATCTGACCACCACAATCAGTTAAACCACAGAGGGTTAGTCCCTGTAGCTCACCCGAATGTGACCTCGTGCATAACCCCTGTGTTAGAGGGGGATCCCAAGCAGACTTATACGATAATTAGATTTGATTCTCCCTAACTCAGGATGCTAATGTTTGTTTTGGAAACTTTGGAGAGTTATGTTCACAACCTAATCCAAAGTACTAAGCCTAATCTACTGTTGGTGGAGGATCCTAGAAAAGAAAAATTTCTAGATAATTTTTAATTAGCGTTCATTTTATAGCTGTTCTTTACTCAAAAGGGGTGCATGGAAGTGAAACGAATGGAATTATGACTCAGTCCCAAAAATGCATCAAAGATGATAAGAAGTCATTTCTTTTCGATGAACATCTATCTAAGGGAGAGAGAGAGTTCTTTTCACTAACAAGCATAAATAAGGAACGTCCTCAAACAAATTTTCTTCAATCAAATCCTGATGTAATGCTAAAACTTTTGATATACCTTCTAATATGCACAATCAATCATGAAGATGATTTTTATTGTTTGTATATGAATAATGATTAATTCAACACAATGCTCGTCTTGCTAATTATCTTTTTGGATAAATGGAAATCAGACCAACACAAGCAAGAATCATACAAACAATAAACCCTCTTGTTGTGATCAAAACAAGAAGCAAAAGAAAAGGAACAATCAAAGAGAAATCAAACTTCACACCAAAGGAAATGTCAAAGAACAGTGATATTAACTAAAAACAAATGGAAATATCTGTGGAAAGATCTATAGGCCTTTGATGACTTTCACCAAAGTTTTTCGTTTAGTCAACGGGGAGAGAAAGACAATGCATGGGTTTCAAGCTCCAAATGGCAGAAAAACTCAACAAAAATAGTGATGAAGGCTACAAAATCCAAAAAACAAGATGTTTGTTCTTCAAGAAAAAGACAGATGTCAAAGATGGAAATAAGAAGGATTGACTCACAAGGTTACCCAACAAGAGAGACACAGAGGAAAAACCCTGAAAAAACAATTCTGGAAGGGTTATTGGCCAAAGGAGGGCTAGCTCTCTGTTGTCAAGGACAAGGAGCAGTATAGCGCTCTGTGTAAGGCTATTAGCGAGCATTGGCGCTTTGTTAACACAGGGACAGGGGTGCTAGGTTCAAAAACTCCCAAAAGTGTCAAGAAATCCAAAAATTGTGATTCAATCTCGACAATCAGGCTGAGTATGATGGGGTAGGGAGCCAATCAGCTCATGAAACCAATCAAAAGAGGAGTGAACCAAGTCTGAAATTACCAAGGGGTAAAACAAGGTCTATGAGGAGAAATCCAAACAAGAAGTTTCGATTTGAGGACTCCCCAGTGGAGTCGCCAGTTTCTGTTGTAGGAAAATCTCCCTGCGGACAGGTAGATTGCCTCAAAGAGCTAGACCCTACTCTAAGACAGAAAGTGCTTAACGTGGACACTGACTTCCTTTCAAATCTATACAAACTAGCACATGAGAAGGAAGAAGAACAACAATACCTTTTTATCGATGTTTGTCCCTGCACGCTCCAAATCAAGCTCTGAACTCTCGCTCCTCGTTGAGTCCTGTAGACAAACAAAGTACGACCGCTTCCTACTCTATTGATGTTATCTTGAAAACAGATCTATCTATCAATGATAGGTTCATGTGAGATCAGACACAAACTAGAAAGAAACAGGCCAAGCATGTCATATTGATGAGAATAACGACAGCAGTACTTACAATCGTAGATGCGAATGCGATAGCTTCGTCAAGTCCCCTTTGTCTAACCCTTGCTCGAAAGATCCACAACCTGGATGATAGAAGCTTCACTGATCACTTCTCCTTTGACTGTCTGTGTGTTCCCTATGAGATCATAGGTTTCATGCTAGAAATCCTCTCCCCTTTTCACCATCATAGAGCTTGCTTATATAGGTTAAGAGGAGCTTAACCTCTTGATTTATCTTTAGAACAAGTTGAGGAAATTCCTCCTTAGATCAGGGATCCCTTGATGGAACCAAGAATTCGAATGCAACTTCCTTCTAAACTTGAAATATCCTCCCCTTATTCTCCTCAATGGGCCAACTACTGCCTCAAATTAGGCAGCGCTCCCTCAAAAGGGGCATCGGAGCATTGTAGCGCTCCCTGGGAAGCTTGAGGGGAGCGCCAACGCTCTAAAGGTGGATAGCGCTCCTTCATAGGGGCAGAAGAGAATTATAATGCTCCCTGAGGCCTTATAGGGGAGCGCTAGCGCTCCTAAGGCTGATGTAGGGGAGCGCTCACCCTCAGAACCTTTGTTTAAGAGCCCTTCTCAGGTGATAAGAGTTCTTTGACTTCAGTTAACCAGTTCCCCTTTCCCAAATCAAGTGTATGAGATGTTTTAAGTGCCTCCTTAGTGTCATCATTATGGCACTATGCTCGAACAACGTTTGCGACACTTGTGAACAACTTGCGAAACTTGCGAAAGTTGTAAGGAAGATGTGACACTTACAACAATTGAGAGGAACATGCGACACTTATCTAGTTGAGTAATTTTGACGTGTAACAATTATGTTTTTCATGCCTGTGATGCTTATATGTATCATGTATTCTATTGTGCATATGAATTATTGTTAATGTTAGGGATTATTTATGTTAGCAGTAATCTTGTGCTTACTCTGAGTTAAATGTGTTTAATTTGATTAAATGCATGTTATTAATTAAGTATGAGAATGATGTTGTTCCGCACAATAGAGGTTTTCCCGGCTAGTGGGATGATGTCCGAGGGACGTTACAGTAAGAATTATTCTTGGAGAATCCTCTTTTCTCTTTGAATCATTCAATCACTATAGCAAGGTCCATTCCACTCACCTCTTGAGAGGATTGGCATTGTATTTCTTCACCATTGTCACTTGCCATTGTATGAATATAAGATATCTCTATTAGGTAAATCAAGAGCCCTCTGAAGGAGGAAGAGGGGATTCATAAGTCCATGTCATTCTCTATGGTTCTATCCTATCAATACATTGATCCATTGGTAGCTATATGATTGTTTTTTGTTTTCATTGTTCTAGTTCTTGCAAACTTCTCTAACATATATTTCCTTTTTTGTTTTGTTTTTATTTCCTTGTTTCATGTGTATTTGGTTATCTAATCAACTCACAAACCTCTGTCTTATTTAGCTGAATTAACTTGGCAAGTAAGTGTTATTTTTTTTCTCACCCACATGACAAAACCAACACAACACTTAGCATTCCAGCATCATTCAAAAAAGGATATGTGTTCCTTGGGATCCTTTGTGCCCTTATATCGATTGGTCAATTCAAATTTGGCAATGGGATGGAAGCGCACTTTTATAAACTCGGTTACCTTCTCCCAGGTCTGAATATTCGTTCGATGGGTCAGCCACCACCTCATCGAGGTCCCTCAATCCACAACATACATGGCGTAAAGTATCTACTCTACAAGGACATTCTTCTCCATTTGGACCAGGAATGTCTCCACTGGCCTAGTACCATCAAACCCCGAGGCATCAGAAATTTTAGACCTTATCCATCGCACTACATTTGTGCTCCACATGCATCGCCTTATTCACACCTCATAAATCATATGCTTCCATCTATCTAAGGCATCCTTAGAATCAAGGTCATAAGACTTGACACTCCTCCAACTTGATTGATAGTCTGTGGTGGGGTTGATGTAGTCCTCCCTACACCCTGTGACATTGTAGATATTTTTGTTAAGTTTTGAGCTATTATTAGGTTTCTTTTCAATTTACTAGATAACAATAGCATGGGTAGGATCAATAAGAGAAACACAATCACAAGATACACAACATTTATCCTGGGAAACCCTCACAGGGAAGAAAACCCACCAAAACCTTCCTTAATATAGATAGTCAATACAATGCCAAGACAATAAACCAAACACTAGATAATATCCATTATTGAGCAATGTGTCTCTCTCTTCCTTCTTCTCCCAACTGCAGTTACCAAACTTGTGCATTGAGTGAGTGAATGAATGAGTGATCAAATGAGGTGTTGGCTTCCTTTATTTATACAAACTGGCAGGTGTTGGAAAGGTGTCTCTTCACTAAGCAGGGCTCACTTGTCTTCTTAGTCATTAAAACCACTTTAATTAGCCTGGGGGGTGACTTCTCAATTTTCATATTACATTTAGGGTTTGACTAATCCACAAAAGGGGATTTGGTCAATTACAATGCTTGACATGATCAATTCACAAAATGGGATTGAACTAATTAATAATGACTCAATAAATAAATAGAATACTCTTTGCAGTTACAATATTTCAACACTCCCCATTAACAAGAAGGGTATTCTACAACATCATCAGGAGAGAGAGAGGGAAGCAACATTAACATCATCTGGAACACTGACTGGCATATCTATAAATCATCAGTATTTTTTCTCATCATCATCATTCACAACATGGAGCTAGAGTAACATCATCATCCTCATCAGCATGAGGCTAAAGTAACATCATCATCATCTTTAGCGTGAGGCTAAAGTAACATCATTATCTTCTTTAGCATGAGGCTAAAGTAATATCATCAACATATTTAGCGTGGGGCTAAAGTAACATCGTCATCTTCTTTAGCATGAGGCTAAAGTAATATCAGAAACATCTTTATCATGAGGCTAAAGTAACATCATCATCATCTTCATCTTCAACAAGAACCTAAAGTGGCATCATCATCATCTACATCAACATGGATTAGTATAACACTAATACGTCATCATCATCAATAACAACAAAAGGCTAATACAACATCAACAACAACAGTATCACATCAGGAAGGCTGGAGCATCATCAACAACAACAACATCAAAATAGGAAGGATAGAGCATCATCAACAACATCAACATCACAGTACGAAGGCTGGAGCATCATCAACATCATCACTAGACTAGAAATCTTCAACACGAAGCTGTTGGATTACTGAGAGGGGGGGTGAATCAATAATAGAGAAATTTAATCCCTTTTAACCATATAATCCAAGTGCTATATCAATGAAGCATTATTATCCAATAACTGTAGAGTAAA
>JZKD02S2011480.1:144040-194467 GCA_000966675.3 Picea glauca
ACAATAATGAGTCATATTTACATCAAACACTATTGGGTCCATTACCCAAAACTTTGTGCTACGGGTCTTTCTTCAAGGGTTGACATCAATGACAACCAACCTTAATCAACAGAAGCTGGCATCTCAACAACATGATCACAAAGATGGAAATATTCATCATGAGGATGGCATATCAACAACATCAACACAAAGCTGGAAATCTTCAGCACAATTCTGGAATCTCAACAACATCAGCACGAAGTTGGAAATCTTCAGCACTAGGCTGGCATCACAACAACATCAACACAAAGCTGGAAATCTTTAGCACGAAGTTGGAAATCTTCAGCACAAAGCTGGAAATATTTAGCAATAGGATGGAATCACAACAACAACAACACGAAGCTAGAAATCTTCAACACTAGGCTGGCATCACAACAAAATCAACACGAAGCTAGAAATCTTCAGCACTAGGCCAACATCACAACAACATCATCACGAAGCTGGAAATATTTAGCACTAGTCTGGAATCACAACACTACTCCCCCTTTCGAGGGAGGTCCTTTCGGACTACACCAAGATTATCTTGAATGTGCTAAAACTTTACACAAGATAGAGGCTTGGTCAACACATATGCAACCTGTTCATCCGTGCTAACATACTAGAGCTTTATGGCTCCTCTTTACATCATATCACGGATGTAATGATATCATATCTCTATGTGTTTTGACTTGTCATGGAACATAGGGTTCTCTATCATCTTTATGCAACTTTGGTTATCACATAGGATCACGGTTACTTCCATATCCAGATCGAATAGACCTATCAACAACTTCAAAAGCCATATGGCTTCACAACTGGCGGAACATGTAGCAATGTATTATGCTTCTTCCATGCTGAGAGAAATGCTTGATTGCTTCCTACTCTTCCATGAGATCATGGTTGACCACAGACTAAAACAACATCCTAAAGTTCTCTTTCTATCAGAGACACTTCTAGCCCAATCTGAATCAGTATAACCACTCATATTGAAGTCATGATCTCCATTATAACTGAGAACACAATCTAATGTACCCTAAAGGTACCTCATCACATGTTTTTCAGTAACTAGTTGAACACGTCTGGGATCTACCATAAATTGACTCAAGGTGTTCACAACAAAACATATATCTGGCATGGTGTTTATCAGATACATCAACAATCCAATGATCTGTCTGTATAGCATAACATCAATCAATTCTGACGAAGATTCAACTTTGTTTCCATGGGTGTATTCATGGATTTTCACTCCAACATATCAAATCTCTTCAGTATTTCAACTGCATACTTCCCTTGGTTAAGGAAAATCTTCTCTGGGCTCTGCCAAACTTCAAGACCTAAGAAATAAAGCATTATGTCTTTCATCAAACTCTGTAGCAATCTTCTTCTGCAATCTGTGATGATATTTCCTTCATCTTGTCAAGAATACATCATCTACATATATTAGTAACATCACTGGTTCATTATTCATAACCTTGAGATAAAGGTTAGAATCAACTTTACTCTTGGTAAGGCCCAAGCTCTTCAGGAAACTGTCAATTCTTCCATATCAATCTATAGGAGCTTGCTTCAACCTGTACATATCCTTCTTCAACCTATAGACCTGAGTCTTTCTATCTTCAACTTCAAACCAAATTTTCACATTATATTGTACCAATCTAGTACATGTGCTCAGTTGTAACTCAATCTACACAATCATATGCTATCTCTATGTGATTTCTGCAAAGAAATATCTGTCTCAGTGCCAGAGAGTATGTCCTCTCCTCTTTTTGCAACTATTCTTCTAGAAGTGGGATTCTGCACCTACAGTTGTTCTGAAGTTGAGAATGGTTGCTCCATTCTCACTGTGACTGTTGAAATATGAGAGTAACTCCTCTACTTCATCATGGCAACAACTTCATCTGAAACTGAAAGTGGCTCAATAATTGATACTGAAGGAATATCTTCTTCTTCTTTCATGGAGGTAACCCTATATTTTATTGTAGTCATGTCTCCATGAACCAACTAATGTAATGCACCAACTTCCACTCAATTTTAAATATGGGGATTGCTCCCCCTGCATCTCATAATATATAGTAATCATGGTTGTTCTAGTTGTCTTCATAAATACTAGAACTATTTATCCAATAACTGGAGTAAGTGTCTCATCATAGTCTTCTCCCTCTTGCTAGGATAATCCTTTGGACACACATCATGCTTTGTATATATGCAACATGCTTCTTCTATTTAAATCAATATTGGAAGTCAATACTAACTTCTCTTATATTCTCATGGAAGAATACATATCCTAGTCTTTATGACTGGCTTCCTTCTTTGTTACTGAAACAAGGGAGTCTTCTTGGGAGATTTCATATCTCCTAGAAGTTTTTGAAGCTACGATCTAGTCTTCTCATGGAATATGTCTCCCAATCCTAGAAGTTGTCTCTTTATTTGATCCTTTCTGAGATTAGTCTTAATCTCGATTTATTATGAGTCTACAAGGACTTCATCATCTCTTACAGTGTATACTTGGTGTTGAATACCAAGTATAAATATGAAAAGTTGAGTCAGAATTCAAACGAGTTATGCTTCCCATCAAGGTGGCTTCATTATCCTTTGAACAAGTGTATTGTGAGTTCTTGTTCTAATGTTCAGTCATCTTTGTAGCCTTCTGTTCCTTACAATCAATCTCCATATGAGATACTCTGGATTTCAAAAGACAACTTCTTCTTCATCTTCTTTGGTACATGAATGTATATGGTTATGTACATAGTCTGCTTCATGTCTCATCTAATTTGTTTCCTTTTGCAACCTTCACTACTACTTCCTCAGGGTTATCACATGTAATTTGAAACAAGGTCAACAAAACAACAAGCAAGAATAATACTCTTTTGATAATAGTAAATAAAACAATAGCATGACCAATCGTCATAGTATCACCTTTAGAGATTTCACTTGTGACTTGTTTGAAACAAGGATCAAAAGTAAGAAATACAATACGAAATGAGATCAACACTCTTCTAGTGTTGTGATCAAACATTCATCCATGGTAACCTGGAACTAACACAAGAAGTTTATCCTAGAGGAGATGTCAGTTGTATCTGGTAAATGATTACAGTGAGCATCTATATCAATATTCTCACATGCTACCAAGTATAATACTTTTCAAAGACTTGTACCTCAACTGTAGTGTTTACTTGTAAAGGGGTAGTTATCAACTTGGCATGTGCAATTTTGAATCTTATCAACTTAATTAATCAAACTTGGAACCTGGAGCCTTGTCCACAAAAATGAGTGTGTTGCTTTTCTTCCAAGTCTCCTTCACTTAAGATGAAAAGTGATTTATTCAACCTTTCTTCTATACTAAGACAATATGTTATCTTGACAGAAAGTTGGGTTAGAGGATAAACTCTATGATCTCAACTTTAACCAATCTAGTAGTTTGAATTAAATTTTGACCGAAGGTTAGTACGATGACCATAGCTTCAACATGCAACCTAGATCAAAATAATGTCATAACAAATAGATGCATATCAAAATAATCAAACCTAGGTTGCATTATTCCTCTGAATGTGTTGGATCTTGAGATCCTTCTAGATGTATGGTAAGAGATCTCTTCTACTGCAAATACCCTTTAAATATTAACAATTTAAAAATATGTGAATACATATCTCTGATACTATTTGCCGGTAGTGGCACCATATGGTAGCAACAATAATAATTACCAACTATTAAAAACTTCAAGGGTGACTACAACTAGTAGTGCATCTGACACTTCAATTTATACTGCAACTACAATTAATATTGCAACTAATTCTGAAACTGCAACTGCAAATGTAACTTAGGGTTTTATGAGGAAACCCAGATTTTTCAAACTTCAAATTTTGAAATTCTTATCCAGGGGATAGATGAGCTAAGTTGAGGCGAGTAAGTTGGTGCAGTTAGATTTCTAAAAATCCAAATTTTACCCCTTGAAACTGAGCTTGCAGAAATCTGGACCAGTGCTTCTAGTACTAGTTCTGGTTTCTTGGTTTTTTGGTACATCTGGTTTTCTTGTACTTCTAGTTTTATGGTTTTATGGTTTTTTGGTACTAGTCAAAACTAGGGTTTGACTTTTCAGAGTATTTTACCACTGAAAATGTGTGCTCAGGGTGCCAAAGAGTTACCTAGGCTAGGGAACACTATTCTATATGGTTTTGAGACTAATATTCCTCTTCAAAACAAATCCCTAATTTTTTTGTAGGGAAACAATGACGTTTTTCTTTATCCAATGAAATATGCTCTCTTCATCTTAGCTTTGAAACCATGTTAAGTTTTGAGCTATTTTTAAGTTTTTTTTCAATTTACTAGATAAAAATAGCATAGGTAGGATCACTAAGAGAAACACAATCACAAGATACACAACATTTATCCTGGCAAACCCTCATGGGGGAGAAAACCTAGCAAAAACTCCCTTAATATAGATAGCCAATACAATGCCAAGACAATAAACCAAACACTAGAGAATATCCTCCATTGAGAAATGTGCCTCTCTCTTCCTTCTTCTCCCAACTGTAGCTACCAAACTTGTGCACTGAGTGAGCGAATGAGTGAGTGATCAAATGAGGTGTTGGATTCCTTTATTTATACAAATTGGCGGGTGTTGGAAAGGTGTCTCTTCACTGGGTAGGGACAAATTGTCTTATTAGTGGTTAAACCCACTTTAATTAGCTCGGGGGATGACTTCTCAATTTTCATATTATATTTAGGGTTTGACCAATCCACAAAAGGGGATTTGGTCAATTACAATGCATGACATGGTCAATCCACAAAAGGGGATTGGTCTAATTAATAATGACTCAATAAATAAATAGATAACTCTTTGCAGTTACAATATTTCAACAATTTTCAATAGTTGAGCTCTATGCATCCTCATCGATGGGTACATTGTAGCGGTCTCCTTCAAATGGATCAAGTGGCATGACCATGCACATGCTTTCAGTCTCAAATGACATTTGGCACTTTTTCAAATTCAACATTGCATTGTTATCAAAATCCTAGTCTATTCCTAGCAATGCGTTATAAATAAAATATCATGGAGAAATAAAATAAAACAAATGCAGAAATAAAACACTAAATATACATAATACAATAGAGACACAGATATATGTGGTTCACCCAGTGTGGGCTACGTCCACTAGAGAAATTTCCAAGTTCTTCATTTTTATTATCTAGCAAAATGAAGGGATACAACGTACATCACACCCATTGTAACTTCCTCTTCTTTCTATAACAGTATCCTCTCTTAGAATACAATATTCATTCACATACATAGTCGCAATACAATTCCATCAAGAAAAGAGGGTTTCTTTCTAGGGCAAAAAACCCTAACAAAAATTCTACCATCATATTTGCAACCTTATAATGAACGATTCAGATTGACTATGAAATTACAATATTTTATAAGGAAATTTTCCCAAAACAAATTCCTCAAGAGCTCAGCCCCCGAACCCCCAGTAGAAGGGGGATAGGTGCACCTGCATATAAATCAGGAATATAATCAGATTCCACAACCAACAATCTCCCACTTGGAGACTAATCACAAAAACTCCACTATTGTTGTACCTGCTAGACTATGATCCACCTTGGACCTAGAAAATTTCTCATCTTCACCTTCATGCTTGAATACCAACTGAAACTAAGCAGGAACTCAATTTATCCCTAGTTAATACCTTTGTTAACATGCCTACAAGATTCTAGATAGTATGTATCTTTTCCAACTTTAATTGTCCATCTACCAAGACAGATCGTATGAAATGGTACCTAAGTTGTATATGCTTAGTGTTATAATGGAAGGTTGATTTCTTTGCAAGATGAATGGCACTCTCATTGTCACATTATAACATGTTATTCTCCTACTTCTTTCCCAAATTCCTCCATAAACCTTTGTAACTAAACAATCCCTTTACTAGCCTCTATAGAAGCAACATACTCTACTTTTGTTGTTGAAAGTGCAACAATGTTTTACAGTTTTGAAATCCAACTCATTTTTGTTCCACCTACAGTAAAAACATACCATGTGGTGCTCCTCCTACTATCTTTATCACCTTCCATATCTGAATAAAAAAACCCCTATAGAATAGTGTTTGAACCTCCAAAAACATAATGCATGAGTACTAGTACCTCTCAAATACCTGAGAATCCACTTCACTGCCTCCCAATGTTCTTTACCTAGATTGTTCATATATCTGCTCACAACTCCCACTGCATGTGCAATATCTAGTCTCGTGCACACCGTAGCATACATTTGTTTTCTAACTGTTGATGAATAAGGTAACCTAGACATGTATTCTATATGTTCATGTGTCTTGGGACACATTTCCCTAGTTAATTTTAAATGGATGGCCAAAGGTTTACCAACTAGTTTTGCATTATGCATTCTAACGTCTCCAACACCTTCTATATGTACTCACCCTGATACAATGTCAATTTGTGATTTGTCATGTCTCTTGTTATTCTCATACCAAGGATTTTAATTGCAGCACTAAAATCCTTCATCACAAATGAATTAGCTAATTTATTTTTTAGTACATTTATATCCTACATGTTATACCCTACAACAAGAATGTCATCTACATACAATAGTAAGATATTATAGCTTCTATTTTCTATCCTTTTAAAATAAACATAGTGATTAGAATGACATCTACTATAACCTTGTTTTGTCATAAACTTGTCAAACTTCAAATGCCACTTCCTTGGAGATTGCTTTAGGCCATACAATCTCTTCTTCAACCTACATACCGGATTTTTCTTTCCTTTGACCTCATACCCTTATGGTTGTTGCATATAAATTTCTTCCTCCAAATTGTTGATTATTGCAACGTCGTTTGACATTCTCCAGGATACGTTCTCCTCTGTGACTAAGTTGAGTCGACCTGTGAGAGAGCCCAATGTTGGGTGTGCCCATGTGATGGGGTGTATCATTATCCTCTGGACTGAGTTGAGTTTTTCCCCAGTGTTGGGTGTGCCCATTTGATGGGTGTATCATTCTCCTCTGTGTGAGAGTTGAGTCGATTTGGTCTCCTACCTTCGTACTCATGTGGACTCAGTTGAGTCAGGATTGAGATGGTACTCCAGATGATTCTCATGTGGTATTAGTTGAGATAGAGATCTGTTGAGTATGATGTCCCTGTGGTTGAGTACAGGTGTACATGTCCCTAGTGGTTGAGCACTAGTTGACGTCTAGATCCCTTACTATATTTTATAAGTGTAAGATTACTTGTAACCCTAATTATGATGTAAAGGGTACAAGTCAGCCCCACCATATGTGAAAGATAATTAATTTTTATTGCAATAATTAATTGTATTTATGATTTATTGAGGTCGGCCATGTTGTGCCAATAGACACACCTATTGAAGTGAGTGGTCTTGTATAAATAAAGGTGATTTCCCCATTGATGAAATAGACACTTCACTTGTCATTTAGAAATTTCAAACCTACCTTTAAGGTTGAAGTGCACACCCCTCTTGGGTGTTATTTTCAAGGTTGTAGAGAACCCTCTTATGTGCATCTAGGGTTTATGGTTGGGGGATCTTCTCTTGAGAATATAGCAAAGGATTGTTGGGTTTCTTAGTAGAAGGGTTTCCCAAGATAAATCTTGTGTATCTTGTGCATGGTAATTCTTCTTGTGATATTGGTTATTGAAGCACTTGTGTATGGTGTAGCTGCATTTGTTTATGTTTCAAGTACATGCTAAATGAAATCATCCTCATGCTTGAGCCTAGCATAGTGAAAAATTCAACACAAATCCCCATGGAGAATTTTTTTTTACATATAATTGCTCAAGATGAAAATATTCTACTACCGCAAGACTTAAAATAGTCCTAATTGAAGTCATTTTAATAACAGGAGAAAATATTTCATCAAAATCTATACATTTATTTTGTGCAAAACCCTTTACAACATGTCTATCCTTGTACCTCTTTTTGCCTCCATCTTCTTCCTTCAACCTGTAAACCCATTTATTCTACAATGTTCTTTTTCCTACAGGAAACTGAACCAAGTCCCAAGTATGGTTATTTACGAAGGAATCAATTCCCTCTTGCATGCCTTGCTCCCACTTCTTATTAGTGTCTACCTGCATTGCCTCTTCATAACTTTCTGGTTCACCAGAATCAGTCAAAAATAAATAATACAATGAAGGAGAATATCGTTCAAGGGGTCTACTTAACCTGGTAGATATTCTAACACCACTTGTAGGAGTTTGAGGTACCTATTTCTCTTGGTGTTGTACATTTTTATTTTCTGGTACCTTTGGAATTTTGTTTTTAGTGATCTCATGAAGCACTATGTATTATGTATTTTCTCTTTCCTATTTCTTTCCCTGCAACTGATCTTTTTACATGACCTTCTCATTGAATATTACATATCTACTCCTAATAATTTTGTGATTTTCATAATCCCATAAGCGATAAAAAAAAAGCATTAACATTGTATCCAATAAAGGTACACTTCTTGGATTTTGATTCAAGATTTGTTCTATTTTCTTTATCAATATGGACAAATGCTTCACAACCAAAAGTCTTTGAAAATGAATAGTTTACCTTTTACATGTCCATGCCTCCTCTATAATGTGTCAATCAAAGTAGCTTAAAGGTCCTATGTTTATATAGTAAACACCAGTATCTACAACATCTGCCCAGAATTATAAGGGTAACCCAGCATGCAATCTCATACTCCTTGTACATTCCATGATTGTCATGTTCATCCTTTATGACACACCATTTTCTTATGGTGTTCCTTGAACTATCTTCTCTCTATGAATCCCATGGTATGAACAGTAATAACAAAAATCCTTGCTACAATATTCACCTCCATTTTCTGATCTGAGACACTTCAACCTCTTTCCTGTCTCATTCTCAACCAAATCTTTCCATTTCTTAAAAATATAAAAAAAATGTCATATTTTTGTCGAATGAAATAAACCCAAGTTTTTCTAGTTGCATCATCAATAAAAGTAACATAATAACAAGATCCACCAAGAGATGATACATGATCTGATCCCCATACATTTGTATGCACAAGCTCCAACTTTTCACTCTTCTTTTCTTTTCTAACTCTGAGAAATATGACTCTCTCTTTTTTTCCCTAAACACATTGCTCACATAAATCCAAATCAACTTGTTTAAGATATGGAAGAAAATTTCTTTTTTGAATTATCTGCATCCCCTTCTCACTCATGTTTCCAAGCCTATGATTCCACAATGTTGTATCCACTCATGTAGAAGCTAAAGAGATAGAAGAGTCATCATTAACAATACATAAATAAAATGTACCTACCTTCTCCCTTTTTTCATTACCAATGATACTTTAGTGACCTTCCACGTCTTATCTGTAAATATGGATATACAACCTTCACTTTCCAACTCCCATGTTGAAATTATATTTCTTCTCAGATCTGGTATGTCTCAACTCTTTCAGTAACCATTGGTTTCCATTATTTTTCTTTATTTTTACCTTAACCATTCCAACAATTTGACATGGTTCATCATCACCCAAATAAACCTGTCCAACATTACCTTGAACATAATTTTGGAAATATTTTCTATGGGGTGTGGCATGAAATGAAGCCCCTAAATATACTACCCAAGATTTAGTAATACTATCTGAAGAAAGAATCAAAGAATCTTGTAACACATCACCTATTACATTTGCTTCCTGATTTTTCTCATGTTGTCCATCTCTTTGTTTCTTTGGAGATATGCAGTCTTTCTCCATATGTCCTTTCTTCCCACAATTTCATCACCCTATCTTTCCTAGTCTGTATTTGGATCTTCCCTTCCTAGAATTCACGCAGTTCCCTGATCCCTTTTCTTTATCCTTTTTTATTCCCCTGTTCTCCATGGTCAATGCATTACCTAATGTCTCACCTATGATTTTCTGTTGCATTTCCTCGCTAAGGATAACACCAAAAACATCATCAAATTTCAAAGTGTTTGAACCAAAGACGGAGTTACTTACAACCATGACCAAGTCATTCAAACTTTTTGGAAATGAGCATAATATTAGAATAGCCCTAACCTCATTATCAAAGTCCACTTTTACAAAACTTAGTTGATTAGTAACCGTATTAAATTCATTTAAATGGTCAACAACAAACCCACCTTCTGACATCTTCATATTAAATAATCGCTTCATTAGAAATACCTTATTTGAGGTCGGGGTTTTTTCATATAGTTTATCCAATGCCTCCATGAGATCCTTCATTTTCTTTTCTTTTGAAATATTGAAAGCCATTGATGCTTCCATGCACAATCGTATCATTCCTAATGTCTTTATGTTAAGAACCTTCCATTCTTCATTCGTCATACTCGTCAGCTTATTTGTTATTACGTCCAATGGTAGGAATATATCCTTTTGATATAAATAATATTCCATTTGCATCTTCCTTAGCTGGTATTTTTGGCTGTTATATTTCTCGACCTTAAAATTTCCATCTTCCGTCATTTCTCCCACTTGAACCAGGATCCCTCTTTTCCTACGAGTTACCTTTGGCTCTGATACCAATTGTTAGAAAAACATGATCATGGAGAAATAAAATAAAATAAAATGTGGAAATAAAACATAGAAGATACACAATACAATAGAGACACAAATATATGTGGTTTTCCCAGTGTGGGCTACATCCTCCAGAGAAATTTCTAGGTCCTTCATTTTTATTATCCAACAAAATGGAGGGATACAACCTACAACACACCCATTGTAACTCCCTATTTTTTCTCTCATAGTGTCCTCTCTTAGAATACAATATTCACTCACATACACAATCGCAATATAATTCCCTCATGAAAAGAGGGTTTCCTTCTAGGGAAAAAAAACCTAACATAACTTCTACCGGACCCTCGAACCCCCAGTAGAAGGAGGCTAGGCATACCTGCATATAAATCAGGAATATAATTAGGCTCCACAACCAACATAATGTAGGGTAGGGATTTGACTCATCCATGATTTCATTGACTTTGAAGTTGGGCTTTGTTTTTACCCCTTCTATATTCACCTCTACCTGCTCCAGCCAGCCGATGGGGTATATCTTGTACTGATTGGATAATCAAAGTTGAATGGATGATTAAATCAACTTTGTTTTCCCCATCACTTTCCAGGATTTCTTGGGTAAAATGTTCACATTGGATCCTAGATCCAACATGACTACATCCATATCATACCCACCCAACTCTACTATCATCTTAAATTCTATTCCAATGCGCTTTTACTTACTGCCCTAAAAGAAATCCATTTCTGGCAGTGGAGTTGCAATGATGGTCTCCTCTCCTTGTTCTTTCATGAAAGTAGTTAATATATTAATCAACTTACTCACAGCTTCTGAATCTATGAGAAAATGAAAACAGAAGTGCAAGAAGGTATTGATTTGATCTTCTAATTTTTCCATGCAACCGAGGTCACACAAGGCTTTTTTGCATGTTGTGCATTGCGACTCGTCGTGGTGTTGTTCATATGCTTCCTTCTCAGTGTGTCACTGCATATTCTTTATGTGTGCTTCTTCTATCGATATTTGGGTTTCACACTGGATTTCTTCACACATGTGAGCTTCCTCCAAACATATATGTGTCACACATTGTAGTTCTTCATGCCCACGGGCTTCCTCCAATGACCTTTGTGTCATTTTCTACGCTTACTCATGGATATATGTTTCTTCTATCGACCTCTGCATCACCCTTTGAACTTCCTCTCAGACCCATGCCTCTTCAAGAGACCTTTGAGTCATGCATTGCATATCCTTGCACACTTTTTATTCCTCCAAGGATCTCTCTCCATCGCGCATAAACTACTTCTGCTAAGATGCATCAAAATTAGGAGGGGGTTGGGGGGATTCTTGATCTTTCCCTCTTATTGTTGATATGAACCTTATTTGTGCTCAAAGTATTCCCTTGTCTTCACCCCTCCACGGGTTACCACCTAGATGTACACTTTTCCATTCTTCTTCTTGTTTTTGCGTGGCTCAGCATGTACCATGTTACAGTTACCCTTCTTGTCCTCCTATTTCTTTAGTAATTATGTACAATCCTCAGTTACATGTTTAGAGATATAAAATTTTGTGCATAGCATGCACACCTTAGTACAGAATCATGATACATGACCAATCTCACCGCAATTGAAACATGTGGGGTATGCCTCCACCTCCACCATATCCTTGTTTGTGCTTGCATCCCAACCCACCTTGAGTTCCTCCTTGATATCTTCCTCAGTCGCTGGCACCATTCTCACCACACTTTTTTTCCTATTTTACCGAGAACGCATCCCAGGTATTATCTTGCATCATCTTGAGGTAGCGAAAACTACTAATATCGTGGTTGATGGACTTATATAATCCACAAAAGGGGGTGTGATTGTTTTCTTAATATTTTTGTAAGGTGGGGGAGTAGGGTGGTTCGTGGCCCACTAATGACACATTTCACACCATTCTGATTGTCCAGATGGGAATGGACTCGATGTGCATGTCACCACATAATTTGGAAGGATTGAGCACTCATCTCATCGATTCCCTTTTGAACAACATGTGGTGCACCACACATGTTCATGCATAGCTTTAGACTTGTCGATATCTTACAACTATAATGTTAGGTTGACTAGTTGTGACTGAAACTGCGTCAAACCAACCGATGTTTATGCACCTCCACATGTGGCTTCGAAGTGCATCATGATCTTGACTTCCTCGTCTTGATTCATCACCTTTTGTTGGGTGAGTGGGACTTGGATATGGGGGAGAAACCTAACAATGAACCATTCTCAGCCTATCCAACAAGACTTTGAACTGTTGGTCATAATTCCAAACAATTTCTCCTTCTTTCTACTTGATTTCCTTGATCTCAATTATACATTGAGATTCAAACTTCAGCTTCTGAAACTCCCCAAGTAGGGAACTCTCTTATCCCGTTGATGCAATGGCCTTGTATTTCATGTACCATTTCAAGGCTTTATCCCTGATGGTAATTTCTAAAAATGAAATCTTCATCGTGTCGTCTGTAAATATCTTTAGAGACCAAATTGATTTGCAAGTAAACCAATGTTGCTCATCATCCTTACCCATTCCATGGAATAAAAGAAATCTTGACGTACTATATTGATTGTCCATATTGGAACCAGATTTAGTTCCTCTCCTTTGACTGCTATTATTTGGATATTTCCACACTACTATTGGTTGGGGTAAATTATTGTTGACTTCACCTTCTTCTTCACTTTCTTTGTCACTTCTTTCTTCTTCTTCTCTTTCTTTGACTCCAGTCTCTTACTGACTGTAGTGTTTCCTTATTATTTAAAAATGTACAAGGGGGTTGGTACAAAGAGGGGGGTAAGACCCCCTTAACCTAAAAATTCTTATGAGGGGACCCAAAGAGCTATCTACTTGTAGCCATGAAAGACCATCCAATATTATCAACTCATCTCCACCACCACTAGGGGAGCCTCCATATTATTTCTCTTATGGTGCACTACCAATCTGCACCATCTCTATCTAACTTCATTTCACATCACCAATGTGCACTCCTTCCTCTGGGCTTATCCACACACTACCACTATGTGATTCATATCCTGGTTCGATCTATACATTGTCACCCTGCACATAATCACTCTCTCCAATAGACATATGGATTTTCCACATGTAATCCTCTCTCCTACTCAGTGCACTACCACTATGTCAAGAGCCAAATTCTAATTGGCACCCCACCATACTGCACGAAAAAATATCTTCTTGTCATTGTGTAACCATGTGATGCTTCCTCTTTTGAGTCCATCAGCGCACCCAAAAGAAATTCCCATGCACCACACATGTGTTTTCTTTCTTCTCTCAAGGTTACGGCATATCACAACAACTAAAGGGTACGGTTTTCGTCACCTAGTCCCTCACTACCACTATTGTCACTATTGGTATCTTTGACTCCAAGCCTCTTTACAGGTCTGTCCTTGCATTTTCTCCACTCTAGCACACCATACTATCCCACACCACTGCTTGGTGTGATATTCCTCTTCATTATGGGCCCGACACCTCATTGTGCACCCTCGACTAAATCTTCTCTACTCTTCCGCTCAGCTTTCTCCCTCAACTCATCTCTTCTTGTGTATCATTCATCTCTTTTTCTACTCTACTCTTCTAGGTCCATTCCAGTCCTCACCTCATCTCAAAAAATTCTTGGATACTCCTCATTGGATCCATGTTCTGGTTCTTTTCCCCCCACCTTTGCCAGAAACCCCTCCCCCAGCATTGGGGGATTTACTTAGCCATCCTTTCAGGATCCATGTGCATCATTATTTTTTCTATGAACAACATCTTGATCCAAGGGAAATATTTTCTAACACCCTATTTATTGGACCTTCTTAAAACTTTATCTCATCCTCATTGAAAGACTCACTATATTCTATATCAAATTCAACAATGTATCCTTCCTTCACTTGGGTAGACCAGAAATCAATATCCCAATTCCAATTGTTATCCAGTTCCTTTAGGCTATCAAGCTTGGATTGATCCCATAGTATTAGCTCTGATGGTAACACAACTGGATCAACTTGTTTTTGTCTTTTTAACCATTCATGCAACAAGCATGGAAATTTTGCGAAAAAGAGTTCATGCATATCAAAGTAAAGG
Organism: Picea glauca; assembly: GCA_000966675.3. Classification (NCBI taxonomy): domain Eukaryota; kingdom Viridiplantae; phylum Streptophyta; class Pinopsida; order Pinales; family Pinaceae; genus Picea; species Picea glauca. Next base: position 158,674 of record JZKD02S2011480.1, read on the forward strand.
TATCTACCTTTCCATTCTTTCTCATTCACCCGCAATCATTTTTTCTCTTGTAGGGAAAACTCCTCCTCCTTTGCATCTATCCAATATTGAATCTCCTACTTAGACAGACACCACCACATTTCTCTTTTCCTCCATCAATCTCAACAAGACTTCAGGTCCTGGCAAAGGAACCATTTGTTGGCATAGTGCAGTGTCATTGTTTCAATACACACTTGTGTGTGCACTGACCTTCTTAACACTATGGGGTTTAAGACCTAGGTTTATTCCAAAGAATGACCAAAAAAAAACCCTAAACCCTGACATATCAATCCTTGTCCAAGGTCGAAGAAGGTCTCACTAGAGATGCATAGAGGACCAGATAGACCATAAGGTCTTGTGTCAGGTATGGAGGATCAAACATACCAAAAAATATTGTAAATAACATCCATGTAACTCATATATGATAATATAAGAAGGACTAAGAATTTAAACAATACATGCACAAGTCCTACTCATTCATAACAGACATAGAATAGAATAAAATTGTTATATCTTATTATTGGATGTATTCCATCATATTAGAGATACACATTGTGTTGAATAACTGAGTTGAACAACCATAAGACTTCATCTCATTACTATAAAAACAATGGAAATACAAAAATGTGTGTCTTGCATTGAGATTTAAGATTCAGACAAAATAACAAACATAGGAGACTTCTCCATACATCACGAGATTACAATAGTCTAATTCATATATTTGGGACTGATGCATTTGGAAATTAACCATCTTGTTTTCTAAGATGAGATATCTCTTTTATATCTTTCTATGTTGGGGAGTGTTATCCTTCACTATTCTTCTCCTTTCGTTTGTCTGATCTAACAGCCTTGCATGCTTCTGGTACCTTCCAGGGCTCCACATAGGTTCTCTACATCAAGGGAAATCTTAACTGCATGGCTAGCTCATCTTCTGGCCACCCCATGTCTTCATCTGTTGCTGGAAATAATCATTCTAGGAGATATCTCATTGATTCATTTCTTGCTTCTAGCAGACATCTTCTTGATTTCCAATGCAATTGACAAAAATCAAACTGGTGCGCTCAACTAAAAAAACTTGGACCAACATGCCCTTGATTGCCTTTAGACTTGGCGCGTTTCTTAACAAAACTTGGTATGATACGCACACTATGGCATTATTTTTCTCCTTTGGTGCTTGCAAAACATCTGGATGAGCATGCACAACTTTTGTTTGTGCGCGCACGCAAAACTAGACCCAAAAATTTGGGTGCCATCACTCACATACTTGGTTTTGGAAAATGAATGAAGTGCTTCATACTTGTCTGAAGTAATTAAGAAAAAATTTATATTGATTTCAAAAAAAAAAATTAGTGATTTCTTCTTTTCTCCCTAATCGGATCTATTTTAGGTATTGTATGTTAGTCATTACATATGGTATCAAAGCCAACTACAAATCTAGGGCCTATTGGACCTACGTGATTGTTGGTAGTTTGATGTTTTCATGTTGATTATGTAATCATCACATGAAGGTCGTTACGGAAATATTGAGAAGATGGAAATGTTTTCCTACCTTCCTGTGTAACTTTTGGTAAGGTCAATTGTTGGGAGTGTGTTAAAGACATTAAAGGAATATTTATAACTAATAAAAAAATGGTTGATGCAAATTGTTTCCCAGGAAAGAGGAAATTCATGATTGAAGGATTCTATTTTTATTCGAAGTCAATGTCTTTTTAGATCCTGATATGGTCTAACCTTGAAGACAATCTTTTTCCTTTTAATTCAACGTGAATTAATTGTATGTTTGCATTGGTGTTATCCTAGGAGTAGAAAACATAGTTATGTATATTTATCCATATGTGATGTTATGTATTATTTCTTGTAAGCTTTTGTGAAGAGTTAATGTGGCATGCATGAAACTCATGGAAATATTATGATTGTTTTTAAAGGAAAAATCAGAATGAGCATGGAGCTCTTATGCCTTTTGAAACAACTTTTCTTAATGAATCTTTAAGTTTTGAATTTGTTTGGTTTGATATGGGGTGGTAAGGATGCTATGAATTGATCTTATGTACTGTTGGTATTAACCTAGAGTTGGTGAATGGCCTGTATTTTTGTGGAAAATGAAAATGTAAAATCCTATTGATATAAATAAATAGCCATCTTTAAGGTTTGAACTTTTATAAATAAAAACAATATAACTTAACATAAATAAGATATAATCGTTTTAATTTTTATTTTGTAATTATCTATGAAGCTTGGCATCGAGATTCTATTCTAACAAGATAACCTTGATGCTTTAAGAATAAACTCATAAGTTGGAATTTTGTTCTTAAGAGTGGAATTGTTTTTTTAGGGCATGACTTAATATTATCCTTTGGGAGGAAAATGACCTTGGGGTTTTAGTCTCAATAGTTTGATGATATTATAAATATAGGATTAGTATTTTAAGGATTAGGAATTTGATCTCAAAATTCTATTATGAGTACAGATTGGTTGAGTGAAGATGGACCTCTTGTGCTTCTTGAAGCTTTGATTTTGTGTTTTCTAGGATTGATGTGAGGTAGAAATGGCGCTACAAATTGGTATACCTTGTGTGGTTTTGTGATAAACCAGAACTTGAAATTGACTTGTTCATCAATGGTTTACAAGAACCTAATGATTTTGTGTTGGTTTTTTATATTATTTTTTTGTCTTTATGTGTTTTCCTATTGTATAAGAAGCTTGACATTGCTTTGAAAATGTTGGTATTTAATTGGTTATGATTTAGCACATGATCTTGAGTCTTGAATCTATTTTCACATATTTTAGATGGAAATTTGTGGCACTTGTACAATGTTAACTGAGTTTATTGTGAAATGTTGGTTAAGAATGTATTTTTGGTGTATTCCTGTATAATATTTGAATTTGTGCATGAGTTGAATTTAGGACTTATGTCTTTCCTTATATCATTTAAAGTAGCAAGAGTGCCACATATATATACATATTGATTATTGAAGAAAAAGGGTATAATGGATAGGATGTGTGGATGGTTGTAGAAACCATATGAAGGAAGGTATGGAGGATGTAGTTGTCTTATAGATGAGAATTGATATTATTATGTGAGTTATGGAAGTACTTGAGCCTTGGAAATGTATATGATGAAGAATTTATGTTGATGAATATCACAGAGATAGTTATATTATGTAATATGATTTGGAAAAGTATTGAGTTATATTATGTAATATGATTTGGAAAAGTATTGAGTTATATTATGTAATATGATTTGGCATATACTTGAGGATTTAGTGGAATATAGATTCATCATATGAATCTGGTACTTAAGGGTCAGATGCTCTAATGTTCTACTGGTGTTTCTTTCCAATTACAATATAAATGCAATAAGAATGACTTTAAATTTCCGATTGCTTATTTATTGATTGAAGCAGTATTGTGAAAACAACAAGTTGTGCTCTTTTTCTTCGTGTATGTATGCATGCTTGATTACCTTAGATATAGGTTGTTAAGGAATGGTAATAAATTGAGGAAATATCTCAAATTATAAGATAATATAATAATAATGTTATGATAAACATTAGGAGGACCTTCTTTTTGGCAATTGTTAAACGAATGGTGAGTCTCTTTGGGAAGGATCGTGATGAGTGGATTGGGTAGTTATGTGTTGATAAAGGTTATCATCGCACATATGATAGTAGCAACTAAGCATGGAAATAGCACATATACCTTTGATAGTATCGAAAGGAGAAAAAGTCCATGTTTTTATTGTTTATTGAGATAAACTACTATGTTTTAGATAAATGGTAGAATTCAATGAATTTGAAGGGTAATTGAATTGTACAATTATGAGGAGTAATAATGAATGTATAGGAAATATTTAAGGCCTATATTTACCCAAGAAGATGGTTGAATTAAATTTGTTAAGATGGATATATAGTTATAGTTGAATTATTCATGTGTGTCATTTAGTTATCCTTATCGATAGTTGCGCAATGGCATTTATGTGACTTAAGGAAAGGTCCATGTTATGGAATTAGAAGAAAAACAAGGGTTTTATTAACTTTTACTTATTTAATTGTACATCTAAGATTTGAACATAGAGTTTTTTTTTTTTTGTAAGTGAGTTTGAGAATCTGTATTACTAAAGGGGGTAATGATACAAGAAAGGAGGATTCCATGGCCTGCCAAAATGGAAACCAGGCTAGGGGTTCCCGAGTTGTGTTTTCTGAAACAGGCAAGGGGTAGGACTCGACTTCCACCCTAGGAAACCAGCCCAGTTCTATCATATCCATTTTTTACCCGTTTAAGCGCAACATACATGAAAAGGATAAACAAAATAACAGTAGCATAAGACGATATTGACATAGAACTGACCCAAATAAGTTGGCAATATACTAACCAGACATTAATCGAGAATGATGATATTTTTCTTTCCTTCATCCGTTGAGCCTTTGTTCTCCTCCTTTTGGGGGACTGTGCGAGTCTTTCTGATATGTGATGGCGCTCCTTTCTCGTCGGTTGGCCTAATGTCCATGTGATGGACATATTGTAGATAGAGGTGGAATTGGGAAGCCAATCATTCCATCTTGAATTTATGGTCCGTATCAACCTCAGTTAGTAGTCTGGTAGTGGTGTCTAGACTGTTGAGGTGCCTCAAGATTTCATTCAGCAACTTCATGTGTTCCTTGTTGTTCTCTCGTCTAGTGTCCTCCCTCTCCGAGCTCACTTTGCCAATTAGCATCTTTGTTTTCCATGCCATCTCCATCATTTTGTGGTAGAGGGTTTCCCTGGGCTGCGTAGCTCCTGGGTCAGTTACCTAGTCTTCTTCCTGAGCTAGAGCATCCCAACTTTTTCCCTTGCATTTTTCATTGATTTCCTTCTCCAGCCGGGTAATGGTTGCCTTTCCTTTCAGTGCAACCAGAGTATGAAAGGTGCACTCTGCATATTTTTTCTCTTGCTCCATCCTTGAAAGTTGTCGGGGATTTTCAGTGTTCCCTTCCCCTAGGGGTTGCTTTTTTTGTTCGTTCGCTTCATTCGCACCATCCTGTCTAGTCTATAGCTTCTCCTATAGTGCGTTTTCAACCTATTCTTTTCTACCCGTGGGTTCCTCCTTTCCTTATCCTTGTGTCTTTTGGTATCCTCTACAATTGCGTTATTTTGTTTGCCTCTCTTCCTACTATTCGGTCTCTTATTGAACTTCCCCTCCTGCGGGCTTGTCCTTCCAATCATGGTCTTCCCATAGAGGTGAAACTTCCCCTCCCTTTTTTCGATCATGGTTCGTATGGTCATAATGACTCGACCGTTATTCTTTTATTGGCACTTACCCCTGCTGACTTGATATCCTACTTGGCCACTCCCCATACTTGGCCCTTGGCATGGTGGAAAGCTATTAGTCTATGTCAATCCTTCTTTCCTTACATCATTATCTGTGTGTTGATTTTCGTCGATGCTTTCCCACGGGCTTTCCTCATAAATCTAACTATTTACATGATCTTGTTGTCATGCCTTTGCCTGTTGTATGATTTGATCATGCATTGTGATTAGTAATCGGGTTTTGGGAATTCATGTTCTGCCTAGGTCCTTCAGTCCTTTCGATGTTCCTTTCATTTCCCTCCTCGATGTGATCTTCCTTGCTTAAGTTGTTGTCTCGATATTTTGTCACTAGTTGGGTGCAGTCTGTTCTAAATTTTCCTTGCGGGATGTTGGACCAAGTAGTGTCTAGTTCTGATCCTTCCTTGCTAACTCCCTCATTGGAAATTTTGTCCGTCGAGCCATTTGTTGATATGCATACCCAGTGCAACTCCACAGTGGCAATCGTTTGCAGATGCTCCTTGATTTTTTGTAGGGAGTGTGTGAAGCGCCAGTGTTTCTGAACCTTGCCCACTCTTGTGTCATTTTGAATTCTCTTCATCGTGTTGATGACCAGAGTGGATTCACCTTCCACGATAGTGTTTGTCATCCTTTCTCATCTTAGAATTTCAAGACCGAGGTCCAGGGCTCCAAAGTCTGTTGTGTTGTTGGTTGAGTTACTTAGGTTCCCAGCACAGAACCTAATTATGTTACCCCCGCTATCTCTAATCACCCCTCCCATTCTTGTCATTTCTGGGTTTCCTTTTACCACCCCATCAAAGTTTAACTTGAGGAACCCTGTCGAAGGAGGTGTCTAGTTGTGCACTCCTAATTGGAGTTGCAATGGTCGCCCTTCCAATGTGCTATTGCACCCATCTTTTAGGTGGAAATTTTCCAGGATTCAGGAGTCCTGGCCTGTGAGTTGTTCTCTTTCGGTCTGGAAGTTGCGGCTCTGCACCATTTCTCATATTTGTGAGATTATTTATTCCTTGAGTTTCCCTTCCAGGAGGCTTTCATTCTTGAATATGCATCGGTTCCTTTCTCTCCATATTCCTAGATGATCATCCATGGAATGAGGTTCCAGCAGAGGTTTACCATTTCATTTTCATTGTAACTCTCATTCTAGTTGTTGATGGTTATGCTGATGTTATCGTGCGTCCTATTGGACTGGTGGAAGATGCCTACCGCCCAGTCCCACATCTATGTTATGTAATTACATTCATAGAGGAGGTGATTTGTTGTTTCTTCTGTAACTTGATAGAGGTGGCATCTTGATGGGCCTATGAACCCTCTTTTCCTTAGGTTTTCCCAGGTTAGAATTTGGTTGTGAAGTACTAGACATTTGAACATTTTGATTTTTGGCCACTGGGGGCTTCCCCAAATCTTTCCCCACTGTTGCGCCGAGTCTTCTTCGTCATGGTCTGTAATGTAATTTCAAACTTCTTTTAAGTTGATTTTCCCTCCATTTTTATTTCCCCATCTTAGTTGGTCCTCTTCTTCTGAGACTACTATTTTCCTTTTCCCCAATTCCTCCTCCACCTCTTTCGTTATTGTTGTGATCCGATTTCTGTTTTGAGGATTGATTTTGTCCTAGTTCCTCCATCTGTCGTGGTCATTTTCTTGTTTCCAGTAGTGATGGATTATGGTTTTTCCTTGCACTATCATATCCTTTCAGAGTTCCTCCCTATTTGGATTTTCCATTCTAGGTTCTTGTTGCCATGCATCTTCCCAGAATCTAGTTATTTTCCATTCCTCACTTCCCAGAAACGGTGTTGCTAGATCCAGGTTTTGTTGCACCAGGCTAGATTCCAGATGGTTAATCCTTCTCTTGTTCCCATGAAATCAATTTGATCTTGGTCGTTGATGTCCGGGGCATACTTGGCCTTCCAGAGGGTTTCCCACGGTGTTAAATTTTCTTTGACCGATCTCCACCAGAGTTTCACCCCATAGGCTTCGTTGGTTACTTGTGGGTCTTGTAATCCCAGGCCTCCTTTGTATTTTGGTTTGAAAACCTTCTCCTAGGCCACCAGGGACCATTTTTTCTTGCTTTTTGCTCCTTGCCATAGGAAGTCCCTTTGGATGTCTCTTATTTTTTTGGAGTATTCCTTTGGGAGTGGGAAACATTGATATCATATAGGTCAGAATTGCTTGTAGGACCATCTTGGTCAGGACAAGTCTCCCCACAAGGTTGAGGGATGTGTAAGTCCAGTTTTTCACCCTCTCATGTAGCTTGTTGATCACACCTTCCCATGTTTCCATTTTTCATGCTCTATCCGTTAGGGGAATTCCCAAATATTTTGTTGGGAGAGTTTTGCGTTCAAACCCCAAAATATTTTCCAGGTTCCTTTGGATTGTTGGGTTGGTATTGAAGAAGTATATCATGGATTTTGAGTGATTGATCTCCGCTCTCAAGTCTTCCCCAAAATAATCTAATATTCTTTTGTAGGATTTTGCTTCCTTGACCGTGGGTGTGCCATGGAGTAGGGTGTCATCCACGAACTATTGGTGCATGGAGGTAGGGCATTTTTCGAAGGGTTTAACGCCTTTTATTTCCCCTGTTGCAGTTGCACTTTTTATGATTCTACTAAGTCCTTCCATCATCAGAATGAACAGGAAAGGTGATAGCAGGTCTCCTTGTCTGATTCCTCTTGAAGGCTAGAAGGGTTTGGTTGGGGCTCCTATTATTAGCAGCGAGTAACTAGTTGTTGACACTAGGTTGACAATCCAGTTGATCCAATGTTGCACAAAGCCAAAAGCTTCCAGGTTCTTGACCATATAGTGCCAGTTGATTTTGGCATAAGCCTTTGCTAGATCAAGTTAGATTATCATCCCCCCTTTCCTCTGGGTTTTTAGCATGTGTATCAATTCATGGGCATGGATGATGTTGTCCAAAATTTGTTGCCCTTCTACGAAACCTGCCTGTTCCTGGGAAATCAGTGAGGGTAGGAGAGGTTTCAGTCTATTGGCTATGACTTTGCAGATTATCTTGTAAACCACATTACATAATGTTATGGGTCTATAGCAGTCCGAGATCTTGGCTTCATTTTCTTTGGAAATTAGAGTTATCATTGTGGCATTTAGTTCTTTAAGAATGGAGGCCGAGTGCCTCGAGTCTTCCACTACCCCGTAGACGTCATATTTGACCACTTCCCAACAATATTTGAAGAATTTCGCTGTGAAACCATCTGGACCTAGGGCCTTTCCATTGGGAATCTCCTAGACCACTTGGTCAATTTCCTCCTTGGCGATGGGTTTGTTTAGGATGATATTTTGTTCCTCGATAACTAGCCTGGGGATGTGTTAAATTATCCTTTGTATGGCTTCCGTTCGATCTTGGGTGGGTTCCTAGTCTATCCCATGGAAATGGTTTACCAGTATATTTTCGATGTCCTTGTGGGACTCTCTCTTGCTCCCATTCTGATCCCAAATTTTTTGGATTTTGTTGTGGGTTCTTCTAGCAATGGTGGTTCGGTGATGTTGGCCTCCACCAAGTTTTGGAGAACCTTGGTCATGTTTGACCATTTTTGGGACTTCGACAAGTTGGTCGAAGATGAAATGCCTAGGTGAAGTGGAGATCGCGAGATCTCGCCCCCTTTGCAAGGTTTTTGGGGTTTAGGGTTTATGTAAAGGGTATGGGATGTTGGACCATGGGTTTACCCATGTTTAGGCCCCTTTTGCAATGTATAAATAAGTAGCTAGGTGATGTAAGAGAGAGACCGAAGAGGCCAATGGCTTAGTGCTAAGATTAGCTATGTGCAAGAAGGTGTGTTAAGGCTTGCAAGCTAAGTAAAAGCATTTTGTAAGTGCTTGATGCAGACAGACTATGTAAGGCTCTGTGCTTGAACTACCCAAGGAAGGAGGATCTAGCAAGGTGTGCACAGATCTCCTATCCTATGTGAAGTTGGCCCTGAGGCTCTGTGCATGTAAGGAGATTGGAAGAAGCTAATAAGAAGAAGAAGAGTTGGTGGACATAGCCCCACACTGGGGTGAACCACGTATATCCTATGTCGATGTGCTTTGTGTCGTGATTGTTCATATTGTTCATGTATTTTCTTAGTGCATTGTTATAATAGATAGATCTATGAATGCTTACTGTTGTATAATGTGAATGAATTTTAGATCTTCTTTGATGTTATGTGTTGAATGGTTAGATGTGCTTAGATCTTGAGTAATATTGTGACATTTTGTAACTAGGGTTTTAACCTACGATGTGAATAAATGGGTTAAAGACTAATGAATGTTATTGAATAAGTGATCTTTCAAGTATTGTGATCAAAGATTTTTGCCCCAACTAGGTTGTAGACACTTGAGTATTGCAACGCCCCGTGCCTCTAGCTCGGGTGAGACTTCATATGCTTCGTAGGTGTTGTCGAAAGAGCTGGTAATTAGGGTTTTTTTGGTGTGTTTTTGAAGCATTGAACCCTGGGTATGCCCCTGTGCCAAAAAATGGTTCTGTTGTCAACACCTGAAACTGTGAATGCTGGGAACTAGAGAAGACAAAGCTCCGTGTGTAGATTTGTTGTTGCGGTGAGCAGTATTCTACTTGAATTGTGAAGCTCTGTGCTAAGAAGGGAATCAAATCTGAAGAAAAGAGGTAAGATATTAAATCTTTGGGCTCTAATAAAGGTAAGATAAGTGGGAATTTTTGTTTCGAAATAATGGATCAAGGTATGCTTGATAGATTTTGTCCTAGTCTGAAAACTAGGGCACAACTAGAAGAAAGAAGATTTGATATGAATAGACCTGATAGAAATAATGAAATATATGTTATTCCTATGCATAGAAAGAATATTTGGACTAAAAAGTGGATGCAAGATCCTAAAAGGAATTTTGTGCAGGTTAATCACTGTGGTCCCAATGCGCAGTACAAGAAAGGTTGGGTATCATTTAAGAGAAAAAGAGGATTGAATATTTTCTATAGTTGCAGAAGATCAGGACATATTGCTAAGGAATTCCCTAGTAGAGGCCCTATTTGTCTTTGTTGTAAAGCCGTTGGTCATGAAGTTTTGGACTGCCCTAGAATGATTGCTAAAGTTGAAAAGATGAATATGAGACAAGAAAACCATGAAGAAGATCAAGAGACTAATACTATGATAGAACACCAGAAAGAATCGGAGACTATATTATTGCAGATGAAAGAAGCATTGAATGATCACATAGACATCAGTTTACCAGAGATCTTAAAAGAGAAGGAGTGCATAGAAACAAGAATAGGAGACTTCGACATAGACTGTGTTCTAGATGAGGAAACACAGGTGAATATCATGACAAAAAGTAATTGGGAAATTTTGGGAAAGCCTTCTATGGTTCCTTCATTGGGAGGAATAGGATTGTTTAAAGGAAACATGATAACCATATGTGGAAGACTTACCCATGTACCTATGGTTTCTCATGGAGCATCGACGGAAGAAGAATTTGAGGTCATTAAGTTTGTTGATAACAACGCCCCCTTTTCACTTTTTCTAGGAAGGACTTGGATTGAGAAAGATCAGATCCGAAGGAAAGAAGAAGAGGAAGATCTAGAATAGAAAAAGAAAGAATTAAGAGATTTCATGGATAGGAGAATAGCGTGCTTAATAGAAGAAAAAGAGGACAAGTCGAAGCAACTGAGGGCTAGAGACTTAGATGTCGAAGTTGAGAAAATGCAGAAAGGCTTGAAAAACCTATCCATGTAGGAGAGAAGAGCACCTACCCCTGAAGTAATAAGAGAAGAGGTATTCCACTCAAACCCTTTGAAAGACCCTCAGCAGTGCGAAGTTACTATGCTAAGAGAAGATAAGAATAAAAATGGAAAGAGGAACCCAGTAACTCAGATCACAGGAAAGAAGGCCAGAAATTTCAGCAAGAAAAAAGCAAACATAGAAATATTACACAAGGTTTCAGAGAAGACCTTAGAGAAAGAAGACTTGTAGAACTTGAACCTCGCTGGAATAGCAGAACAACGTAGATTGGCACTTCACCACGGCGAAGAAATATGACCGTTGGAGGCATCCCGATCATTAGAAAAATGCTCCAGAAGGGCTAGAAACATAGTTATTGCCGGAAAGATCGCCATTGGACCATTGAGACCACACCATAATGGATGGATTGAGGCATTCCTACCAGTTGGGGGAATCCATTACGACATTATATATTTAATCCGTTGAATGTCTCATCGGGGAAACTTTTTCAAATTGTGATTATCCGAGCCCATAGAGAACTTATTGCTATTGTGCAGTGCTTGCTAAGACCTCGCCAGCCGTTTTTATTACCTTAAGTGTTTCTCCACCCACTCGAGATATCTAATCTCGAGTGTGTATGTCAGGTGAACATAGTGTAGTAGAGAAGTCTGTGGAGGAGATCCTCATATATCTTATGGCTAAGAAGGTCATGTCCAAAGGAGCACAGGCTTCATTGACGAGAGGATTGAAAGAATCCCCATCGACTGGACGTCAATCTGGGTTGTCCCAAACTGCAATAGAGAAAAGAAGCAAGCATCACGATGGCTTGGCGAACACAAAGATCATCCCATCAGTATTGCATGACTACATCCTAACCCTACCTAGAACGGTTAGTCATGACAGTGTTCTGAGAGACTTCTAGTATACCCTCATCACTGTGTACCTCCCGAAGGGGATACACGCAATTGGACCGCAGCTAGGACTGATCCCTAATCTTAAGATCAACAATTTTAACCTAGGAGATAGAAAGAATTATTCACTACTCACACCACATAAGTACTTGAAAAAGACAATGGGGAAGAAGTCAAAGATAGTCCCCCAGCCATGGACTAAGACGATCATGAGGTCCATTATCCTCAATGTCATGAATATACCTCACTTCGGCAGACATCGGGAGGTTAATGCTTGCGTTAAAATCCTCATGTTGTGCTTCCATGGAGGTTATCTATGGTTAGACAGGTGCGTGACTATGGATCCGACGCTAATCCACATGATCACTAGATTAAGCATGCAGAGACCAGACCCTTAGAAATTCTACCCAGGGAAGGCTGCAGATCCCGCCCTGGTGTAGTGAATAAAGGACACTTATGGGGATGTGGAGAAGGGGAAGCAAGGCTACAAGGTATCCTCCATCCAAGATGGTGTGGTGCACCTATATTTCCAGTTGATCATTGGTAAGATCATTGGGAAGAATAGACCAATGCAAGTCATGGGTTTTGTCGTCGACCTCGCAGGAAAATGCATGGAAGGGATGAAGATGAACTGGGTGAGCTACCTCGTCAACCAGTTGGAGCAAGACTTTCGTGAAGGAAAGGACCAGGGCTATGAGTTTCACTTCAGCTGGTTGTTGATTCTCGTTGCCTTTGTTTCTTGGGAGATGGCAGAGGGAGCAACCTTCCCTGAAGTTGAGCCGTCTGAACCACTGGCCGTGAATTTCACTATCCTCTAGTATTTGAGCGACATGGAAAAGAAATGGCAATCAAATGAGGTGTTCCACACCTATTGATTGTAGCTGAAGAGGTCCATTGAATCCTTCCCTCACATGACGCGGAATAAACTCCATAGGTTTAGGCCACTTGTGAAGTTCCACATAGACAGGCACTTCATTTACATCACTGTGCGTGGGGACAAACACAAGGAAGAGCTCCAGTCCTATTACAAACTCACCGAGGAAGGTATGGAGGAAATAACCAAGGAATGGATTGTAGAGTTTCTTGTACCAGTCGAACAGATAGATATATCTGACCCCGACCTCATCAGAAGTCATGTGGTCACCCGAGAACAGTATGATGGACCAAGCAACACCAAGATAAAGAAGAAGGAAGAAGTGCAGGAGATAAACAATGCATCAGAGGAAACTATGCCAGATTCACCTGAAGGAGGAGGAGATGACGAAGTGAACCAAGAAGAGAAAAAGGAAGAAAACAAGAAGGAATAGGGAAAAGTGACACTTCCTAAGGATCCCCTTACGGAGACCCAAGACATCCAAGAAAATAAAGGTTTCCCCGAAGAAACCCTCAGTGCAGAAGAAGTCATGAGACAATAAGCCCCAGTCGCAGACTGTACTCATAGTAGATGATATTGACCTCATCATCACAACTGTAGCAGACACTTCAGAGGATATTTTGCAATGAAATGAAGAAAAATAGGAGACAATGTATGAAAATATCGAGGCGGAGCTAAAAGGGGTACAACAAGACCTCTATTCGAATTGCGCAGTGTCTACAGTGCCACTGTCATCAAAAGTTATAGAAGTGACAGATGAGCCTTCCCAACTACGCAGATTAGCAGATGCAATAGAGGCTCGCCTTCCTTATGTCCAGGAAGAAAAAGAATAGGCCACAGAGGCCTTGAAGCAAGTAAAGGAGAAATCCCTAGAGCAACATCGGGTTGCGCAACAAGAGAAAGATGACCTCCAAGCGAAGTTTGCAGAGGACAGAGAGCATCTCCAGAAAGAAAAGGAACAGTTGCTCGTGGAGCATATGGGAGTTAAAGAAGCAGTCAATAGAGCACTTCGATCTGTGTCGGGCCTGGTATAGATGGAATGAGAGATAGTGGGGAATCTCGCTGAAGCCCTTCAGCAGCTTCAAGAAAAAGTAGCAGAACTGGAACTGCAAGTAGTGCCAAGAACTTTGCGGGAAGTACGAGATCAGAGGGAAGAAACTGCCAGGAGTGAAGTCGAAAGAATCAAGTCATTGGATTTAGAATGCAAGCAACTAAGTAACTGAAGTGCATAAACCTATGAGCTCCTTGCAGAAGACCTAGAACTGAGGACATTGGAGTCACAACTCTAGGAGTCGAAGCAACAAGTATCGATAGTACAAGCACAGTTGAAGCTACTATCAGTGGTAGAGAAGATGAAAAGGTCATAGGAGGTGTGCATAGTTCAACAACAGGGAAATTCCATCCAAAGTAGAGCCATGGAAGTGACCTAAAGACTCCATCTAGTGCAGGATGAATCCTGTTGTGGGCCCTTGACCAAGTTTTGAAAATCCTTGATCATGTTTGACCTATTTTGGGACTTTGACAAGCTAGTCTAAGGAGGAGTGAAAGTTGAAGCAGAGATCGTGGGATCTCGGCCCCTTTTTAGGGAACTTTTGGTTTTTTGGCTTATGTAACGGGTATGGGGATGTCGTCCCATGGGTTTACCCATGTTTAGGCCCTTTTTGTATTGTATAAATAGATATCTAGGCAAAGTAGGAAGAGGTGATTAATCTAAGTGCAGATAGTATGAATGCTTTGTGCATGTTGTGTTGGACACTTGCAGAATTTAAGTGCAAGTGATTGTAAGAAGCTTATGTGCAAACTGTAAGAAGACTTGTGATGTGACCTAACTCAAGGAAGGAAGATCTGGCAAGGTGCGCGCAGATCTCTTGTCCTCTGTGGAGTAGGATTTTGATGCTATGTGCATGTAAGAAGCTTGACAGAAGATAATAAAGAAGAGAAGAGTTGGTGGACGTAGCCCCAGAATGGGGGTGAACCACGTATATCATGTGTTATGATTGTTCTATGCATTATGGTTGTTTTGTTCATGTGATTTATGCTTAGTGCAATAATGTATTCTTAGATGGATAATAAATGATAGCTTAGTGCCTAGCAATGTGAGTAAGATGCTAGATATGATCTGTTTTCTTATGCTAAGTGCTTAGATGTGTAGATCTGGTTGAATATTGTGTTACTTTGTAATTAGGGTTTTATCTATGAAGTAAATATTGGTTAAATACTGATGAATGGTAAATGCTAAGTGCTTTGTTAGAGTATTGTAATCACATATCCATGTCCTAGCTAGGTTGTAGACACTTTAGTCTTGCAACCACCCCTACCTCTACCTCGGGTGAGACTTCATCTACTTTGCAAGTGTTGCCGAAAGGGCCAATAGTTAGGGTTTTTTTTGTGCATTGTTAAAGCATTGAACCCAGGTCTTCCCCTGTGCAAACAAATGGTTTCGTTGTCGGGACCTGAAACTGTGATTGCTGGAAATTGGGGAAAATAAAGAGCTTTGTGCATAGATATGTTTCTTTAGTGTGCAGTATTCTACTTGACTTGTGGAAGCTATGTGCTAAGAAGAGAAGAATGATCTAAGAAAAGAAGTAACATCTGGAAGTTGGGTGTTCTAAAAAAGGTAAGAGTAGTGAAAATTTTTAGATCTGAAAGATTTATGTTTTGCTAAAAGTAAGTTAAGTGAAAAAATTTGTTTCAAAAGTATGGATCTAGGTATGTTTGATAAATTTTGTCCTAGTCTGAAAACTAGGGCACAACTAGAAGAGAGTGTTGGACACACCTACCACACTTAGAGGGGGGTTGAATGAGTGTGGGGCTCTTTTTCCCAAAACTTACCTCTTCACATAAAACTCCTTAGTTAACATTCAACATTTATTCATTACCCATTGTTGTCATTTATAACCAGTTAGATGTGAACATATATCAGCAACATATATCAACAACACATATCATCAATAAGTCATCACCACAAGTAACACAAAGAACACAAGATGTATGTACAATTTTTCTTTTTATTATGGACAACAATCTGGGGTTTATCAGCAACCACTGAATAGAGTACAACTCTACAAGAGCACCAGCTCTATAATGCAAGACTCAGCTTACACCCTCAACACCAACTGAGATGAGGCAACAATCCTCAACAGATATCAATCTATCAATAGGTACATGACCTATCACTAGTGCAGCCCACGTGTGTAAGCACCCTGGCTCACTACAGCCCACATGTGCACGCGAACAGTGTATAATGCAACATGCATATGCTTCTGAGCAACTAGGGTTTTGCATTGCTTCACATGCTAAAATCCTCTACAACCTGCAATCACTTTCTCTTTTGTCTTCCAATGTCCAAACTGACCCACAGCCAGTCAGAACATCTCTAAGCTCTCCAATAGCTTGCTCATTCTCCACAATAAATCAATATGAATTCTATCTCAAACATGTGTAAGCATCTAGTATACCATAGCAATCATGTCACCAATGAATCACAAGAGTACTGATCACTCTGTTAGTACTTAGTTTACAGTACTAATTTTTAGACTTTTGGTGACGACAGACACACTACTGGAACAGTGATATTCTTGCAGCGCCATCATAAAGCATCATCTCACTTCTCGAAATTTCCTTAAATTCTTCGGGCCATATCTAGATGGCTTATGTTTTATTGTGGTAATGATCGTGTTGGCTTAACAAATCAATGACAATAGATTATTGATTGAGATGTAGTTGGTTTGATTAAGCCAATCTTGGTTTAAGGCTTCTTTATTAACCAATTTTGGGTATTTTTAATTGGCTCTCGGCCTTATGCAAAGTGTTGTATTTTATCAAATTGTGGGTCTAAAGGAAAAACTCTAGCTCTTCACCCCAAGCTCCAGTAACATGCAACCTGCCACACAACACACAAGCCACGAGTTAATCCACAGGCTAAATTTTCATGCTAAGCCACGAATCAGGCCACGAGTCAACACAAAGCTAAGCACAAGCACCAGGCCACATGGAGGTTCAAGGATCGAATGAAGAAAGGAATGCATGCACAAGCGCCTAGATTAACCCACTAAAGGAGAAAAGTTTACAAATGATAATGTTTTGTCTATCATGTGTTTGTGAAAGTGTCATATACAACAAACAGGTGTCGACTATATTGAGCATTTTTATAAAACAATGGTAAAGCTTGTTCCTCATAGTGGTCTTCGAGGAGTATTTAGTCTAAGGGTAGAGTGAAAGGCATCATTCCAGGTCTGGCCGCACATAGAGGAAAGGAATTCGACTAGCAAAGGCAAACGAGAATGCGACTAGAAACATGAAATGGACCGGGAGCACAGAAAAGGGATTCATGAGCAATATTAGGTTAATATGGTAGCTTTGAGAGATCAACTTACCAAGCACCCTGAAGGGTTTTTGTTTTCTGCCATGAGTTGATATGAAGAAATTATATCCTGGAAGTCGAATGTATGACTCTGCACAGAGACAGAAGGTGTCCCGGAAGGAGATATTAAACAGTCGAATGCTTATGCTCGAGCTAATAATAAGGTTATAATTGGGCCTGCTAATGTGGGTGGAATTCAAGCTGGAGCATTTAAAATTGGTGATACAACTGGCATGATTGACAACAATTATTTAGTGCAAGATTTACAGGCGAGTATGTGTTGCTCTTCATTGACATCATTTTCCATTTTACGCAGGCAAACTCTGAAGTGTCTGCTTTGTTGGGACGTATTCCTTCCGCTGTCAGATACCAGCCAACTTTGGCTACTGATCTTTGAGGTCTACAAGAACATATTGCAACAACCAAGAAGGGTATAATTATTTCCGTGCAAGTTATATATGTGCCAGCTAATGATTTGACAGATCCAACACCTGCAACAACATTTGCCCATCTTGATGCCACCACTGTGTTATCTAGGAAGATCTCAGAGCTTGGTAAAACCATCAAAACCAGCTATGAGGCCTGATGATTTATGGGGTAATGAGGCACTTGGCAGATAGTTAGAAACAAATGGCTGAAAATATTCTATCATTACATTGCATACTACGAAGTAATTTTTGCCTTGGTCTGCAAATCTGTAGATTATTAGTCGATTTCCATAGAAGTGCCTACTAATTATGTAGTGGAATTTAAAGATAAAAAGTTTCTGTTGCACAAATTTCGAAGTTTATGAAACTTGGATCGAGGCCAGATTCCTTCTACTCAACAAAAGGAATAGGGAATGCCAATGCCAGGACAATATCTCTCAAAGGTTGAATTAATCAATATGCTATCATTCACAGAAAGGCTAATTATGTTTTTAAGCTTAGGAAAGGGAATCTAATCTCTTCAAATAAGGCACAGGTGGCAGAGTGTCAATTAAAGAAGCTAATTTCCAGATCATCTTCAACATTCGAGACCTTTTCCCATGCTTTAACCACCTCTCAACATTGAAAGGCATAATAGGCAGAAAAAGGAACAAGTGGCAGATTGGCATCAGAAGAATCAAACTTTATAGGTGGCAGGAGGATTCATCATTGAATATAACAGTCCAGATTCCATACAAGCCATTCGAGATCTTTTCTGAAATCAAATCCCATGTTTTGGGGCACCTCTCTACAGTTAAAGGTACAATTGGCAACTTCATCATAGATTGAGTGGCTTGAATTTATCCAAAGGCATATGGCAGCGGATTCATTAAATAAAGATTATTCCCACTCTAAGGAGATTTAATCAGCATTTTCAAAACAATTCGAAAAACATTTCAACCCTGTTTATTATTCTTATGATTTAATTAGATATTTTTGCCAAAAATTATGGGCAGTTAGTTTGTTATAATTGGTATTTAAGCCATGATTTGTAATAGAGATAGGGGGGAGGAAGACCTATAGGGGTAAGGCCTGGTGAGGAGAAGGCTGATAAGATATTGATGAAACAACATCCATCGGAGTTATTAGAAGCCTGAGGGCATTGTATTTAGGAATCGCTTCTGACATTGGAGATATATGACATTTGTTTATTCAGATTGTGAATTCCCCGTCTAAACATTGTTTTTTTCTTTTTCTTTGTTTTATATTCTGTCTTTCTTCCTACTTGAATAAATTACAGACATTGAAAATCAATGGCAGCTTATGGATGATAGATTCCCGAGCTGTAAAGATTTTGCTGTGACTGCCTATCATCCATGTGTTTTGTTTCAAGTATCGTTGCATCTTTTTGACTAAGAGAAACTTTGTTTGATGAGGTGTTCTACTTTTTGTCTATTTTCTATTCTTCTATCCATTTACATATAAAAACATCTTATCTGATATACAGTTTGATTGCCTCCGATCAACAGGGTGTTTACTTGAATCCATGCCCAATGGTGTTTTACTGATTGGCATTTAGCCTATTTCTCTTTTTCTTTCTCTCCCATCTACCCAATCCATCTTATTTCAAAACCCAAACACATTCTTATTTATAAAATTATTGCAATAACTGAAGGAGTGCTAGGCTTGTCCCTATAGTAGTCTAGGGGCGACTTCTAGCACTAACATTTTTGGCGCCATTGCCAGGGATGAAGCAACGAAGATATCTTCCCTAGGAGAACAACAACGATCATATCCACTTCTTGACCGTGAACAGGAAGAGGGAAGATACATGATTGCACATCTTTCACCATGGCGGCTCCATTATTCTGAGATTCATAGACAACTCCATTGGTTGAAGATCCATGATGGCCATGGAAACTATTTTTGCTCGGAGGTATGCATTTTGTGATTTCACCAACATAGCTGGTTTTCCACATCCAGTACCTTCAATATCTGATTGGGATGACTATCTTCCCAGATTTAGAGGATGCAAGGATGATCATCCCGGGGAGCATTTATCAAATTTCCATAAATGCATGCTTGAACATAATTTTGTTCACGAGGATGTCTTAATCAAGATGTTCAAATTTCCGTTAGAAGAACATGCTTGTGAATGGTGTCAATCCCTTCTTGCTACTAGAATTCATTCTTTGAAGGAGTTTCACACTGTCTTTCATCATTATTACAAAAACATTTATCCAATTGATTTTCCCTTTGATAACTGTTGTAAAGAATTAGAATTTGACATTCAGCATACAGTTAGTACTTCTTTTGTTTGTAAGGATGTTGGACGTAACCCTACTATAGACACATTTGTGCTTTCTTCAAATGTTTATAGTAATTTTGATTATGATATAAAGGATGATTATGTTGAGGAAAGAGAAGATGTTTCGTCCTCTTCCGAATCTTCTTCTAAATCTATTTTACAGCATGAGGTTGTTTGTCCTTATATGCAAGACACAAAGGCTTTGGGCTCACCTATCTATGATAAGTGTTATAATTTCGAAGACGATGGTATTTTCTATGAACAATAGATCTCATTCTCCCTCTCTAAGGCCTTTGATCAACAGCTATATCACAGCAAAAATTCAGATTCTCTTCTTGATAGTCATGGTTCAAGTGGAGGGCAAATTTTCACGTCAACACATAATGAAAACTTCAGCAGTAAGCCACTTTATAACAGCTATACATCCGAGGTCGAGGAAGTCAATGATGGGGACCTGAAGCAGTTTTATGCATAAAAAACTAGTGAAATAAACTTGCAATCGCGTTCAAGTTTACATGGTAGCCATTATCAGAAAGAAGATATGCAGAGACCTTTTGATCTTCAGTTGAAACAATAGAAAGAGGTTTCTCTTTGTCTCTTTCATGATCTGTTTGCTGATTATATGGAGTTTTCAAACACTTCAAACGGAAAATTACTCTTGCTCAATGAAGGTTGGCTTTGCTTCGCTTTTCCTTTTCACTTTGATATGCTATGGGTCTCTTTATTTGTCAGAACCAGATCAAGAGTTTTACCAATTAGTAGATTGCTTGAATGGCTTCATTGGAAGCATGCTTTTACCTAATCTAAAGGAAACATTTGGTTTGAAGTAGGGCAAGCAATAAAGCTCTCATCTTGAGCATTTGTTTTCGTAGTTTGCATAGTGTAATCAGTTTTGCAGCGAGTTTGTTTACAACATTTGTTAGAGTTTGATAAGTTGCAGAAGTTTGAAGCCAGAGTTGAATGATGTTGACTAACTCCACAACCCAATGGACTAGGCACAACACAGAAGAATGTGAATGTTAGAAGAAACGAAGTTTGCAGGTTGCATTGCATGGATTCATAATGAATAAGGCACAGTGGTCTGCTTGTTCTTGATGCCTCACAGGGAGAGCATCATTCCCCAGAAGGAGCCAATGTTAGTACTTAGTTTACAGTACTAATTTTTAGACTTTTTGTGACGACAGACACACTACTGGAACAGTGATGTTCTCGCAGCGCCATCATAAAGCATCATCTCACTTCTCGAAATTTCCTTAAATTCTTCGGGCCATATCTAGATGGCTTATGTTTTATTGTGGTAATGATCATGTTAGCTTAACAAATCAATGACAATAGATTATTGATTGAGATGTAGTTGGTTTGATTAAGCCAATATTGGTTTAAGGCTTCTTTAGTAGCCAATTTTGGGTATTTTTAGTTGGCTCTCGGCCTTATGCAAAGTGTTGTATTTTATCAAATTGTGGGTCTAAAGGACAAACTCTAGCTCCTCGCCCCAAGTTCCAGTAACATGCAACCTACCACACAACACACAAGCCACGAGTTAATCCACAAGCTAAATTTTCATGCTAAGCCACGAATCAGGCCACGAGTCAACAAAAAGCTAAGCACAAGCACGAGGCCACATGGCAGTTCAAGGATCGAATGAAGGAAGGAACACATGCACAAGCGCCTAGATTAACCCACGAAAGGAGAAAAGTTTACAAATGATAATGTTTTGTCTATCATCTGTTGGTGAAGTATCATATATAGCAAATAGGTGTCGACTGTATTGAGCATTTTTATAAAACAGTGGTAAAGCTTGTTCCTCACAGTGGTCTTCGAGGAGTATTGAGTCCAAGGGTATCCTGAAAGGCATCATTCCAGGTCCGGCCACACATAGAGGAAAGGAATTCGACTAGCAAAGGCAAATGAGAATGTGACTAGAAACAAGAAATGGACCGGGAGCACAGAAAAAGGATTCATGAGCAATATCAGGTTAATATGGTAGCTTTGAGAGATCAACTTGCTAAGCGCCCAGAAGAGTTTTTTTTTCTGCCATGAGTTGATATGAAGAAATTATATCTGGAAGTCAAATGTATGACTCTGCGCAGAGACAGAAGGTGTCCCAAAAGGAGATATTAAACAGTTGAATGCTTATGCTCGAGCTAATAATAAGGTTATAATTGGGCCTGCTAATGTGGGTGGAATTCAAGATGGAGCATTCAAAATTGGTGATACAGCTGGCATGATTGACAACAATTATTTAGTGCAAGATTTACAGGCCAGGATGTGTTTCTCTTCATTGACAACATTTTCTGTTTTACACAGGCAAAATCTGAAGTGTCTACTTTGCTAGGACGTATTCCTTCAGCTGTCGGATACCAGCCAACTTTGGCTACTGATCTTTGAGGTCTGCAAGAATGTATTACAACAACCAAGAAGGGTTCCATTACTTCCGTGCAAGTTATATATGTGTCAACTGATGATTTGATAGATCCAGTGCGTGCAACAACATTTGTCCATCTTGATGCCACCACTGTGTTATCTAGGCAGATCTCATAGCTTGGTAAAACCATCAAAACTAGCTATGAGGCCTGATGATTTATGGGGTAGTGAGGCACTTGGCAGACAGTTAGAAACAAATGGCTGGAAATATTCTATCATTACATTGCATACTACGAAGTAATTTTTGCCTTGGTCTGAAAATCTGTAGATTATTGGTTGATTTCCATAGAAGTGCCTACTGATTATGTAGTTGAAGTTAAAGATACAAAGTTTTTGTTGCACAAATTTCAAAGTTTATGAAACTTGGATCGAGGCCAGATTCCTTCTACTCAACAAAAGGAACAGGGAATGCCAATGCCAGGACAATATCTCTCAAAGGTTGAATTAATCAATATGTTATCATTCACAGAAAGGCTAATTATGTTTTTAAGCTCAGGAAAGGGAATCTAATCTCTTCAAATAAGGCACAGGTGGCAGAGTGTCAATTAAAGAAGCTAATTTCCAGATTTCCAGGCAAAGATCAAGTAATCAAAATGACAAGTCTGATAAATGTTCCAGATTCAAGCAAGTCAAAGGTGACAAATCAATTCCAGATTTGTTAGGAAAATAATTAAAGCATAAGTGATAGATCATCTTCAACATTCGAGACCTTTTCCCATGATTTAACCACCTCTCAACATTGAAAGGCATAATAGGCAGAAAAAGGAACAAGTGGCAGATTGGCATCAGAAGAATCAAACTTTATAGGTGGCAGGAGGATTCATCATTGAATATAACAGTCCAAATTCCATACAAGCCATTGGAGATCTTTTCTGAAATCAAATCCCATGTTTTGGGGCACCTCTCTATAGTTAAAGGTACAATTGGCAGCTTCATCATAGATTGAGTGGCTTGAATTTATCCAAAGGCATATGGCAGGGGATTCATTAAATGAAGATTATTCCCACTCTAAGGAGATTTAATCAGCATTTTCAAAACAATTCGAAAAACATTTCAACCCTGTTTATTATTCTTATGATTTAATTAGATATTTTTGCCAAAAATTATGGGCAGTTAGTTTGTTATAATTGGTATTTAAGCCATGATTTGTAATAGAGATAGGGGGGAGGAAGACCCATAGGGGTAAGGCCTGGTGAGGAAAAGGATGATGAGATATTGATGAAACAACATCCATCGGAGTTATTAGAAGCCTGAGGGCATTGTATTTAGGAATCGCTTCTGACATTGGAGATATATGACATTTGTTTATTCAGATTGTGAATTTCCTGTCTAAACACTGTTTTTCTCTTTTTCTTTGTTTTATATTCTGTCTTTCTTCCTACTTGAATAAATTATAGACATTGAGAATCAATGGCAGCTTATGGATGATAGATTCCCGAGCGGTAAAGATTTTGTTGTGACTGCCTATCATCCATGTGTTTTTTTTCAAGTATTGTTGCATCTTTTTTACTAAGAGAATCTTGGTTTGACGAGGTGTTCTACTTTTTGTCTATTTCCTATTCTTCTATCCATTTACATATAAAAACATCTTATCTGATATACAATTTGATTGCCTCCGATCAACAGGGTGTTTACTTGACTCCATGCCCAATGGTGTTTTACTGATTGGCATTTAGCCCGTTTCTCCTTTTATTTCTCTCCCATCTACCCAATCCATCTTATTTCAAAACCCAAACACATTCTTATTTATAAAATTATTGCAATAACTGAAGGAGTGCTAGGCTTGTCCCTATAGCAGTCTAGGGGCGACTTCTAGCACTAACACACTCTATCAACCAAATCAACCAAACTAAACCACATCATAGAATCCATGCCAATAATTCCCTAAGCATTCCCATCACATCAAACAATAGTATTCATAAAGATAATAATGTAATCATACTAGTGTATCAATGATAGATCTGAGGCCATAGAATGCAGATCTGGAGCCTGCCTACTCATCCAAGATCTTGGCACCATCTCAAACACGATTCATCACCATTTTGTCCACCATACGCTCCTTGTCTTCAGACAGCCTGCGTATACCTTAATGTATACACACCCTAGGCATAGACAACCCGCGTATACCTCAAAAACTAGGGTTTATGAAGTTGTGAGAATTTTGTCATCAATATCTCTGACATTTCTGAAACTTTGATGTGTCCATGAGATCCTCTTCTCGCTCTCTTCCTCAGAATATATCTTCAATCATGCTCAAGAGATCCTCACCAATAATTCTCAAGAATCTCTCCATCAACACTCCACAAGACAATCTCAAGAAGCTCTCCATTGATCCACAAAAAGGATGATCTACAAGAGACCATAGCTATCTTATTTATACTTTCATCCTCTAGGTCACTTAACCCATTTTTAGGTTACTTATCCCATTTATAGGTCACTTAACCTATTTTCCATATTTTATGGTTAACCACTTTCCATGAATAGAAAGTTCTCCAATACTTTATCATTTAAATATTCCTTCTTGATTTTGTCACTTCTCTTTATTATTCAAATAATCCATCTTGATTTTGTCACTTTACTTTATCATTTAAATAATGATTTCTTCTTTTCAAGCACTTTGACTTCTTTGACCTTGGGGGCTTCAAGCCTTCATATGGGGGTCCTCCAACTTCATATGGCCATAACTCTCAAAACATGAGGAGTTATGCGACATTCCACATACCACCGGAAATGGCATGACAAGCATTATCCATCTAAGATAGTTTCATCAACAACTTCATTGATATTCATCTCATTATTCCACATACAAGCATGGGTCCTCCAACTGTTCTTCTAGGATAACTCAGTCCGTAAAGAATCTTCCGGTGAGGGCTTTCACCATAAGGGGACCACTTTGGAGTTCATCCATTTGTGCACCTTATCAATCATGATAAGACAATAATGAGTCATCTTTTCATCAAACAAACTATGCATCATCATGTACCAATGACAACTCATTGATCCATCTTCATCTATGCATCATATCAATGATCCATCTTTATCAATTGGTTTCCACTTTGACATCTATCATTCTCATCAAGGACAATATATATACATTGTTCATAAATCATCAATCAATCAATTACTTGACATCAATCAATCAAATGATTTACATCAATGACATATGATCAAACAATCTCCCAAATAAACAAACCATTGGCATCAATGAAAACATGATCCAACAGAAAGAAGATTTGATATAAGTAGATCTAATATAAATAATGAGAGATATGTTATTCCTATGCATAGAAAGATTGTTTGGACTAACGAATGGATGCAGGATCCTAAAAATAATTTTTCACAGGTTAGTTACTATGACCCTAGTGCGCAATACAAGAAAAGTTGGGGATCATTTAAGAGAAAGAGAGGATTAACCCTTTGTTACATTTGTAGAATACCAAACCATCTTGCTAAGGATTTCCCTGATAGAATACCTAGTTGTCTTTGTTGTAAATCTATGGACCATGAATTTCTAGATTGCCCTAGAATGATTGTTAAACTTGAAAGAATGAATATGGAACAAGATAAACATGAGAAAGAATTGGAAATTAAGACTATGGTAGAACCCCATAAAAAATCAGAGATTGTATTTTCAGAAATAAAAGAAACCATGAATGATAATAGAGACATCAATCTATCAGAGCTCTTAAAAGACAAAGAATGCATAGAAGCAAGAATAGGAGACTTCGACATAGACTGTGTTCTGGACGAGGAAACACAGGTGAATGTCATGACAAAAAGTACTTTGGAAATTTTGGGAAGGCTTGCTATTGTTCCTTCATTGGGAGAAATAGGATTATTTAGAGGAAAGCTAATAACCCTATGTGGAAGACTTACCAAGATATCTATGAGTTCTCATAAAAATTCAATAGAGGAATAATTTGAGGTTATTAAATTTGTTGAGAACAACTCCCCATTTTCCTTATTGCTAGGAAAACCCTGGATTGAGAAAGATCAGATACAGAGAAATGAGGAAGAAGCCCAAGAACAAAAAAAGAAAGAATTAAAAGATTTCATGACTAGGAGAATAGTGCACTTGATAAAAGAACAAGAGAATAGGTTGAATTTGTTCAGCACCAGAGACTTGGGTGTCGAAGTTGAAAGAACACAAGAGAATAGAGAACTTACCCCAGACAAAGAAGAAGTATTACCCTTGAACCTTATGAAATATCCTCATTAGTGCAAAGTTATTATGACAAGAGAAGATAAGAATCAGAATGGGAAGAGAAACCCAGTAACACAGATCACAGGGAAGAAGGCTTGAAATCTCAGCAAGAAGAAAGAAAAGTTAGAAACGTTGCAAGAATCTTTAGAAAGAACTTCACAGAAGGAAAGTCTCCAGAATTTGAACTTCGTCGGAATATCAGAACAGTGCAGATTGGCACTTCACCATGGTGGAGAAATATAACCGTTGGAGGCATTATGACCATTAGACCAATTCTCCCGAATGGATAAGAAAGTATTTATGGCCTCAAAGATTTCCATTGGACCACTGGGACCACGTCATAATGGATGGAAGAGCATTGATGAAAGCTTTTCGACCCATTGGAAGAAACCATTACGGTATTGTCTATTTATCCTGTCGAGCGTTGCACCAAGAACATTTTTGCCAATTGTGATTATCTGAGCCCACAAAGAACTAGTTGATTTTGCACAGTGATCATTTGAGAACTTTCCATCCATTCCGTTGCATTGAGTATTTATTCATCAGCCTAAGATATATTATCTTGAGCGAGCATGTCGAACGAGCTCAACACTGTGGAAAAGTCAGTAGAGGAAGTTTTAATCGATCTAATGGCAAAGATTGATGTACACAGGAGTTCAAACCTCATTGATGAGAGGAGTGCATGCCTCCCTGTCGACTGCTCACGGATCCAGACCATCCCGAGCTGCAGAGGAGAAAAGAACCAAGCATAGAGATGACTTAGCGAACGTGAAGTTAATATCATCCATCTTGCCCGACTACATCCCACCTCTGGACGGTGTGGTAAGTCATGACAGTGTCCCAAGGGACTTCGACTACACAGTCATCATGGCGTACCTCCCGAAGGGGATATGCGCAATGAGACTGCAATTGGAGAGAATTCCAAATTTGAATATCAATGACTACAATCTAGGAGACCGCAAGACCTATGACATTCTCATGCCTCACAAGTACTTGACCAAGACGAAGGGAAAGAAATCAAAGATCATTCCCCATCCATGGACCATGAACATCGCATAGTCCACTATCCTTAACATCATGAAAATCCCACATTTTGGAAGGCACTAGGAGGTTAACTCATGTGTTAAACTCTTTTTGTTGTGCTTCCATGGTGGTTACTTATGGCTAGACAGACGCATCACCGTCGATCCGGTGTTGATCCATAGGATCATCGACCTAAGTATGAAGGGACCCGACCCACATGATTTTTACCCAGGGAAGGATGCAGATCATTCCCTAGCATAGAGGATTAAAGATACCTATCTTGGCGATGTAGAGAAGGGAACGCGAGGCTACAAGGTAGCCTCCATTCAGAATGGCTCGATGTGCCTTTATTTATAGTTGATCGATGGTAAGCTAGTAAGGAAGAACAAACCCACATAGTTCATGGGGTTTATCATTGACCTCGCTGGAAAGTGTGTGGAGGGATTACAAATGAACTGGGCTAGCTACTTAGTCAACCAACTAGAAGTGGATTGACGCGAAGCTTAGGATAAGGGCTATGAGTTCCACTTTATCTAGCTCTTGATCCTCATCGTATTTACATCTTGGGAGATGCCGAAAGGTGCGAACTTCCTTGACAATGAGTCATTCGAGCTTCTTGTTGTGAATTTCACCATGCTCTGGTATTTGATCGATATGGGAAAACATTGGTAGTTGAACGCAGTATTCCATACCTACTACCTGCAGTTAAAAAGGGTTATTGAGTCGTTACCCTGTATGACTTCGAACACTATGGACAAGTTCAGGCCCCTTACGAAGTTCCGCGCAGATAGGAATTTTATATACATCACTGCGCACATAGATGAGAGTAAAGAAGAGATTCACTCATACTATAAGCTCATTGAGGAGGACTTGGAAGAAATCACTAAGGAATGGCCTGCATAATTTCTTATACCATTCAACCAGGCAAAATTGTCTAACCCAGAACTCATTGGAAATCCAATAGTTACCCGTGAAGAGTATGATGCACCGAGCAGTAGCAGGAAGAAAAAGAAAGAAGAGATACAACAGTTGGACAGCGTATCAGAAGAAACTTCTTTAGATTCACCTAGAGGAGGAGGTGGTGAAGAAGTGGAAAAAGAAGAGAAAGAAGGTGAAGAAGATAAGCATAAGAAAGGCAAAGTAACACTGCCACAGAATCCCCCTGTTGATGCAGATCCATTGAAGATAATAAAGGTTTCCCCCATGAAACCTACATCGCAGAAGAATTCCAAAGATTGTAAGACAAAACTGCTGACTGTTCTCATGGTTGATGACTTCAACTTCATTATCATAGTTGTATCAGATGCCTCGGAAGATATTTTGCAGAGAACCGAAGAAAAAAAAGAGGCTATGTATGATAGAATTGAGACAGAGCTAAGAGGTGTCTAGAAATCCCTTCAATCTAGTCGTGCAGTGTCCACTGCTCCCCCACCATCAGATGAAACTGAGTTGAGATATGAACATTCCCAACTCCGGAGAATAGTTGACGCAAGTCAATCTCACCTTCATTGTGTGCAGGAAGAGAAAGAAAAGGCCGCAGTGGCTCTGAAATAAGCACAAGAGGAAGTGATAGAGCAACGTAGGGTTGTGCAGCAGGAGAAGGTTTTCCTCCAAATGAAGTTCGAAGAAGATAGAGTGCAAATCTAGCAAGAGAAAGAAAATTTGCTCGCAGAGCAAATTGGAGTCAAAGAAGCAGTCAACAGAGCACTTCACTCTGTGACAGGCTTAGAACAACTGGACGAAGGCCCAGTAGAGCATCAAGTGGCGAGGCTTGCTAAATCCACTCAGTAGCTTCAACAGAGAATAACAGATCTAGAGATACAAATAGTGCCAAACACTCCGCAGGATGTGCAAGATCAAAGAGAAGCAACTGCTCAAAGCACAGTTGAGAGAATCAAGGCCTTCGCCATGGATTTTAAACAACTAAGTGATCGCAGCCTGCATACCTATGAGTGACTCACTAAGAATCCTAAACTAAAGACACTAGAGTCACAACTCCATGAGGCAAAGAAGCAAGCAACAACAGTTCAGGCACAATTGAAGCTCTTGTCAGCAGTTGAGAGAATGAAACGATCCCAGGATTGGCGTACTATTCAATAGCAAGTCCATGCCATACAAAGAAAATTCATGGAAGTGACTCAAAAGCTCTAGCCTGTCTAGGATGCAACTTTCAAACTATTCAAAGAGATTGAAGGACGAGAAGAAGAATTAGAACATGTAGTCACTACATTTGAGCAACGCTTGGAAGGACCTATGAATGAGGCAGTTCTTTAGGAGTTCATCAAGCAAGAGGCCTTGGCACAACAACAGGTCGAAGCACTCGATCCAAGCTCAAGGATTTTGAGGAAGAATTAACCAAATTAGAGTGACTTGGGATGAGTCACAGGTGAGTTTTGGGGGCATGTTGGCCCTTGACCAATTTTTGAATATCCTTGATCATGTTTGACCTATTTTTGGACTTTGATAGGATGGTCAAAGGCAGAGCGCAAGTTGAAGCAGAGATCGCAGGATCGCAGCCCCTTTTTAGGGAAATTTTGGGTTTTGGGCTTATGTAACAGGTATGGGGATGTCATCCTATGGGTTTACCCATGTTTAGGCCATTTTTGTAATGTATAAATAGATATCTAGGCGAAGTAGGAAGAGGTGATTAAGCTAAGTGCGGATAGTATTAATGTTTTGTGCATGTTGTGTTGGACACTTGTAGAAGCTAAGTGCAAGTGATTGTAAGAAGATTATGTGTAGAATGTAAGAAGGCTTGTGTTGTGAACTAAATCGGGGAAGGAGGATCTGGCGAGGTGCACACAGATATCCTATCCTCTGTGGAGTAGGATTTTTATGCAATGTGACTGTAAGAAGCTTGACAGAAGATAATAAAGAAGAGAAGAGTTGGTGGACGTAGCCCCAGGCTGGGGGTGAACCACGTATATCTTGTGTTATGATTGTTCTATGCGTTATGGTTGTTTTGTTCATGTGATTTATGCTTAGTGCAATAATGTATGCTTATATGGATAAGAAAATATATCTTAGTGCCTAGTAATGTGAGTAAGATTCTAAATGTGATATGTTTTCTAATGCTAAGTGCTTAGATGTGTATATTTGGTTGAATATCGCATTACTCTATAATTAAGGTTTTATCTGCGAAGTAAATACTGGTTAAATACTAATGAATGGTAACTGCTAAGTGATTTGTTAGAGTTTTGTAATCATGGATCCATGTCCCATCTAGGTTGTAGACACTTTAGTCCTGCAACCACCCCTGCCTCTACCTTGGGTGAGACTTCATTCACTTCGCAGGTGTTGTCGAAAGGGTCAGTAGTTAGGGTTTTTTTGGTGCATTGTTGAAGCGTTGAACCCTGGGTTTGCCCCTATTCCAACACCTACACACTTTTTGAAAAGATTGAAGGAAAAGGTGCACAGCTGGAACAAGTGGTCACCTCTATGGAACAATGCTTGGAAGGACCTGTCATCGAGAAAGTCATTCAGAAGTTCATCGAGCAGGAGTCCTTGGCGAAGTAGCAGATCAAGGCAACTTGAGCCAAGGTTGAAGACTTCGAAGTAGAATTTCCCATATTAGAGTGACTCGGGACAAGTCACAGGTGAGTGTTGGAGGCTTGTTGGCCCTTGACCAAGTTTTGGAGAACCTTGGTCATGTTTGACCATTTTTGGGATTTCGACAAACTGGTCGAAGACAAAATGCCCAGGCGAAGCAGAGATCACATGATCTTGCCCCCTTTTGCGGGATTTTTTGGGTTTAGGGTTTATGTAAAGGGTATGGGATGTCGGCCCATGGGTTTACCCATGTTTAGGCCCCTTTTATAATGTATAAGAAAGTAGTTAGGCGATGTAAGAGAGAGACCAAAGAGGTCGATGGCTTAGTGATAAGATTAGTTATGTGCAAGAAGGTGTGTTAAGGCTTGCAGAGCTAAGTGCTTGGTGCAAACAGATTGTGTAAGGCTTTGTGCTTGAACTACTCAGGGAAGGAGGATATGGCAAGGTGCGCGTAGGTCTCCTGTCCTATGCGGAGTTGGACCTGAGGCTTTGTGAATGTAAGGATATTGAAAGAAGCTAATAAATAAGAAGAAGAGTTGGTAGACGTAGCCCCACACTAGGGTGAACCACATATATCATGTTTCGATGTGCTTTGTGTTGTGATTGTTCATATTGTTCATGTATTTTCTTAGTGCACTGTTATGATAGATAGATCTATGAATGCTTAGTGTTGTATGATGTGAATGAATGCTATATCTGCTTTGATGCTATGTGTTGAATGGTTAGATGTTCTTAGATATTGAGTAATACTTCGACATTCTGTAACTAGGGTTTTAACTTGCGATGTGAATAAAGGGGTTAAAGACTAATGAATGTTATTGAATAAGTGTTCTGTCAAGTATTGTGATCACAGATCTATGCCCCAACTAGGTTGTAGACACTTGATTCCTATAGCCTCACTGCCTCTACCTTGGGTGAGACTTCATCTTCTTCGCAGGTGTTGCCGAAAGGGCTGGTATTTAGGGTTTTGGTGGTGCATTGTTGAAGCGTTGAACCCTGGGTTTTCCCCTATGCCAACAGGTGAAAAAACCTTGTATTCCATTCACCTTCCTTTAGCCACCTGATTCTGGACTTTTGGCAACATAAAGTCTCTTCCTACTGGCATCATGCTTCCCATTCCTGGTTTAGCTGGATCTCTTCCTTTTTTTGGTCCTTCGTATAACCCTTCTCTATGTATATTTCTTGGAGGTTCCTCATTATATTTTCAATAATTCTTTTTTCTTGGTTAATGTTTCCAAATATTTCCTTGTTCCATTCCTTAAGTTTATGTTTGATGTACTGAAGTTTCTTGTAAATTTTGAACATCCTTGTCCCTTGTTCAGGTTGTGGCTCCTGCCACCAATGGTTGATGTTCTCCTTGAAGGTGGGATGTTCAATCCATAATTTCTCGAATCTGAAAGGTCTATTTTTTGGTGTGGCTTGGAAGTTTTCTTCCAGTTGGACTGGCTAGTGGTCTGAGCCCCCCCAGGGAAGGATGTTGCAGTCTAAGGTTAAAACCTGCAGGATGATGGACTTTGACACCATGAATCTATCTAGCCTCATCGCTATCTGATGTTGATTTATCCGTTTGTTGTTCCATGTGAACTGGCCCTTACTGGTTTTGATGTCCACCATCTCCATTGTGTCAATGAAAGATGAAAAGTCTTATGCATCTCTATCCAGTCTCTTGGTGCCTCAATTTTTCATCACAAGTGTCATGATGATGTTGAATTCCCTAGCTAGGATCCAGTGTGGGTTTTTGGAATAGGATTTTAGGTTTTCTAGGTCTCGAAGCATTCTTCTCTTCTCTTCCAACATCTGGGGACCATACACATTATTGCATAGAATCACCTCCATTATACCTATGATTTTCATGCTTACCAAGAGTGTGTATCTGGTGGCTTGAGCTGCTAGTATATTCATCACTTGTGGGTTCCACAGAGTGAGAATACCACCTTCCATCTAATATCCTTTGACAACCAATGTCTTGTACTTACTTCATTGTTTTTTGTTGATTGTTTTCATTCTATCTATCGTACATTTTGTCTCTTGAATGAAACAGAGGTCTGGTTGTTCCTTCCTCGGTCTGTTTTTAAGGATTCTTTGTTTTCTTGGGTTGTTTAGGCCTCTAATATTCCATGTTATAATATTCATTTAAACATGTGGGGGGGATCTGGGAAAGAGCTTATTGATCTTACCTGAGTTTATCAGCAGGGCTCCTAGTTCCTATAGGGCTACATTGTTTGATTTCATTCCTTTCTTCCTTCGTGTCTTCTTAGGTGAGAGTTGTGGTTGTCCCTTGCCTTCTTTCATTCCTAGGTGTCCTATCTCCCTGTGCACGCGCTTGAGCCCTCTGGATTTTTATTCCTCCCTTAGGAGGAATAGGTATTGGATGTGGTCTCATTTCTCCATTGGTACATTGTCTACGCCCTTCCTTTTTCATTGCTCCAGTATGTTTGGGATATCCATTCCTTCCCTTTCCACAATATCTCTCAAGTCTGAATATTCTATGCCTATCTCTCTTTGTGTCATTTCTGCATATATGTCTACCTCCTGCATGGGTGTGTTGGCATCTTTGGTTTCTCCATCCATAGGAGTTGCGCTACCCCCCTGCTCCATATGATTGATTGAATTGTTTATGTTCTCATTTTTGGCTTGGTCCTTAGCTTATTTAGTTTTTTCCTTTTCCTTTCCTCCTTCTTCCCCTTTGTAGGTTTTGTCTCACCCTTATGTTCTGGTCCTGGCTTCCAGATTGCTTCCCATTGGGGTTTTATTTTGTTTCTTGTTTGCTTTGTTTCTGTGGTTCGGTTTAATAAACCCTTCCTCATCCTGTTGTATTTTGGTGTTTTCCACTTCTTGTTTTTTATTGAGAGGGAATTCTATAAATAGGTTTCCATGTTCATGGCATCTTCTCATAATCTATGCTTTGTATCCATTCCTCGTCCTTGAATTCCATTATTATGGCTTCTGGGAGTGCCCCCGAAACATCCATCTCTATGCAGATTCTTGCATAGGAGGTATATCTCCCTTTTAGGGTTTCTTCTGATGTCTTCACATATTTTTCCAGTTTTTTCTTAATTGCTTCGAAGGTTGAGGGTAACTAGTATTCTAGTGGTAGAGATTATTATCACAGCCATACGGCTACGTTCTTGAAGGTTTCTTTCTCTGGGGAGAAGTTTTCCTTCCATGGTCACATGTACAGTCCTGCTAAGGCATGGAAGTACATACCCCCCTCAAATACTTTGTCCCTATCCTCCAGGTTCATGAATATTGCTATGAAGAATCTTTTTGAACCCAGATGGAGTTCCACTTCCCCATTTGGTTTCCAATGATATTTTATTCAGTTGCGCAGCGTTCTTTCTGTGGGCCAGAGACCCATGAACTTGTAGATTAGTGCATGCATCTTCATCTAGTCCCGGTAGAGTTGCATTTGTGGGTATTCCAGTATTACCTTGGCTATCAGTGTTGTTTTTGGTTTACACAGGTTGCGCCCTTCTACCCCATTGGGGTTCTCTAGTTCTTGCATTGCATTCTAGGTTTCTCTGTGTTCTTCCCCCATCCAATCCCTTTTTCTAAGTTTCTTTCCTAATTCTTTTCTGGTCCTAAACCCGAGGTGCTTGTCACTAGTTCCATGAAACCTCTGCCTCATGGTCCTTCCCCCCTGTCCACCATTACTTGCTTGTATGAGGGGGTTCCATTACCGCCCCCTTTGGTAACCATGTTGCACTCTGTTGTGTTCATGACTGTCAAACCCTAGCTTGTTCTGTGTTCTGAAGCATGCCAAATCTTAGAGATTACTAGACAAATGTTATTTTCATTTACAATATAAAAATTCAGATTTGAACATAGAGTTAATACTATATATGAAGTTAGCTAATTGTCTGGATAAAAACTATGTAGGAGTTTTAAGAAGCGTCTGACGTTTCGAGTGAACACTCCACCCATCATCATGAAAAGATTCAAGTGTCCCTTGATGGGTGGAGTTTCCACTCAAAATGACAAACATTTATTAAAATTTCTACATAGTTTTTATCCAGACAATTAGCTAACATGATGACTCATTGCGAAAAGCTACATTCTCTAACTATATATGAAGTCAAAAATTGGATTAAAAAAATTATTGTGGAATGCAAATATGAAATGGGATTGTGGAAACACGTAGCATAGGGAATGAAAGAATGGCTTGTCACTATATGAGTGTGAATTCTATGATATATTAGTTGATTCGGGTAAATTGAAAATGTTAAGTATGATATGTTGTAGGTAAATTGAAAATGTTAAGTATGATATGTTGTATGTAAATTGCAAATGTTAAGTATGATATGTTGGATGTAATTTTGTAAGTCTTGATTTAGGAATCAATGGATATTTAAGGTTGTCTATAAAATTAACATAGGACTTGTTGCAGCTTGGTAAGCTTTAAAATTCATAAGAATGAGATGGTAATCCATGGAAACAAGAAGGGAAGTTAATAATTGATGCTTCGGATAACGGTAATGATTAACATGAAAAATGAAAACTTAATAGTGATGGAGTTGGGTAAGTGGGTTGCTATATATGAAACAATATCTTGAATAAGATGTCTCGGTTTATGGTATGCTAAGATTTTTTCCAACATTGTTTAGTATATCATGGCATTATTTTCCATAGGTTCCATGGGTAGTATGCTCTTGTTTTAGTGTATAGCTAATTGTTCTTGGGAAAAGTTTCAGTTTATGGTTTTCCATGGATTGTGATGTGGTTATGAATTGG